>ML278574.1:0-70219 GCA_005239495.1 Nicotiana undulata
AGGTCGGATGTCAGCCATGGAGGCTATCAGAGTTTCAGTGCCAGGTGGTATCTCTATTACCCTCTTTACATCAGCTATGTATGATTCTACTTCTGCCTTACGTACCAGTACATTTTCATTCGTACTGATGTCCCGTTGCCTGGGGACACTGCATTTTTGTTTCGTGCGTGCAGGTCCAGGTAGGGACTCTGATCGACCCCTCCGCTAGATTTCGGGGTTCAGCTGTGAGTTGGTAAGCTCCCCGTCTTCCTGGAGCTTTCATAGGATGGTTACTTTTGTTGTACAGTTTGGGTATAGTCGGGGCCTTGTTCCGACAGTGCTTATGATACTCTTAGAGGCTATGGTGGACACAGTATTCTGGGTTTCTTTTTGCAGCTTTCAGTCTCCAGCCCATAGGCTTGGCATGTATATATATATGTGTGTAGGCATGTATGTCTTCAGTCGCGGCCTCGTCGGCCAGCTAGTACTTTATTATTTTGGCTTGTCTACCTTTGTTTATATGACTTATTGTTATTCGGGTCATGACCTTAACGGTCCAGGCTTAGTATTTCAGATGTTGTGCTGCCCGATCTGTTGGGCCCCCAGTTTAGTTAGCTAGTATGTTTAGTGGCTAACTCGATCAAATACAGTATCGAGTGCCAGTCGTGCCTCCCCTAGTTTGGGGGNCCAGTCTAGTTAGCTAGTATGTTTAGTGGCTAACTCGATCGAATACAGTATCAAGTGCCAGTCGTGCCTCCCCTAGTGTAGGGGCGTGACACTAAGTTTATTAGCCTATAGGATCACATATGTACAATACCCGGTAAACCTTCATCAACTAGAGGGGTTACACGTGGCATTAGCGCACAGGTCATCATATCCGTTTACTACCCAATTACCCTCCCCTTAGCGGTTATATAAGCGATTTAATTAAACGAACTCTATGCGTGCATTACTCGTCCCTTTATTATGGCCTTGAAGGTGTTTAGGACCTCTAATTTAGGCAGTTCTAGACTCTCCTAAGGTGTTTAAAGGAGAAAATCTAAGCGACAAATAAAGAACAAATAGGACTATCAAGTAAAAGAACAACTAAGGAGCTCATGTTTACCTCCACAAATAAACAGACAATTAGCACGTCTCAAACAACAAGATATCAGATGTCTCAGAATGGTCTTAGAGAAGGATATCTAGGTGAGTAAGAAGAATGCATGCAAGATCTTGTGTTAAAGCAAGGTAATAAAGACCTAATAAATTTGCCTACTGATTTTAGGACATGTTGAATCTGGGCAGTTCACAAATAACTAAACAAACACAACTTTACCAGTTTTACAGGATTTTAATTACCTATAGGCTTGCCTATGCGTGGATCTGAGTGCCCTATGAACATGCTGTCTAAATGTAATCAGGATTCTAGAAATCGATTTAAAACAAAAAGTTTGAATTTATTATGTCCTATGGGCATGCTTGTCTAGATGCTGAACATTATGAAACATGATATCTAGGTGTTGGGATTGCTTTTGAACTTGCTCTTATAGACAGAATAATTATAGATTTATGCGAAGTAGACATGGTTTAAAGTGAATGCAACAATAGTCCTAAAGCAGGGTTTCTAATGCATACAAAGAGTGACGTTTTTGTTAGGCAGAATTATAATAGTAACTTAATAACAGAATTTCTAGGTGATCATGATTATGCAAAAGCATAATTTTGTAACAAACGACATAATGCGCCTATAACATGTTTTCTAGTATAAGCAAATAATGATCCTAAGGCATGATTTCTAATGCAAACAAATAATAGACCTAAGGG
This sequence comes from Nicotiana undulata, assembly GCA_005239495.1. NCBI lineage: Eukaryota > Viridiplantae > Streptophyta > Magnoliopsida > Solanales > Solanaceae > Nicotiana > Nicotiana undulata. The sequence goes on from ML278574.1 coordinate 1,786, forward strand.
CATGATTTCTACCCGGTTTCCCCACAAAAATTATATAAGAATCCCTCCCCTTTTTACTAATTTCCCCAATATCTGTTTACAAGAATTATTATTACAGACCTTGTAGTAAATGAATTACAAAATGAATAAAGCTATACTATAGGGAGCCTGAATAGGCCCACAGTGAACCTGGGAGTACCAGGGCTTCAACAGTCCAAGATGCTACAATCTCATAGTGACCTATAGGGGTATCCTGGTGCGTCAAAGTTCCCAAGGGTCTCAGGGACCCCGGGAAATGCTCACACCAAGATCCTTTTAAATGGGGAAGTGGTTATGTGCAGTGTGGAAGAGCCAACCCGAGTGTGCAAGAGTTCGGAGGAATCTCATGGATTCATAAGCAGTACACACATTAGAGGGGCAGAACTTAAGTAATCTAAGAGTAGAGGTGAAAGTGCTTGACATAGTTGAGATGACTTTTGGAAAACAGTATAGGAGTGAAAAATAGTTCAAGAGTGGAAACAATTTTGAAAAATATGTTAGGAGTGAAAACCTTTTGAAAACATTCTGAGCACAGAGGTTCAATTAACAACAACATAGTCACAAAGCATCACATTGCCCAGATTCAACTTCAATTTGTTAATTAGTTCTAGGTGAACAAACAGTTACACAAAAGGGAGCAAGGGTTGGGAACACAAGACGTTTGAAACAGAAGCACATAAGAAGAAAGGTGAAGGCAGTCATGCTAGTTAATAGGGACACAGAGCAGGCAGGAATTAACTAGGGTATACTATTTTGAGGTCTAAACATGAATCACACAAGTCTTACAATCATACTTAGTGACAGGATAAGCATGCTACTTAAGACAGGAAACACAGGACTTAAGCACTGCAATAAACATTTTGGTCAAACACAGTGAGACATAGGTCTGGATACAGAGGTAGTCATGCTGAATCACACAAAGTAGTCATACTAGTTGGGGTTACAGGACATGGAAGACACAAAGTAAACAGGTTGTTTTAAGGCCATATTGAATACTCAAGCAAAGAGACATGCTGATTGAAACAATGAACAAGAGAAGGTGAAACTTAAGCATACTAGGAAAAGCAGCAAACATGAAAGAACCTGGAATTAAGTACATAAGCAATTAAATTAGTACAAAAAGAGACATGGATTTAACAACTATGGAGCAACAAGGAGTACATAGATTTAAACTTCATACTATAAGGAATGGTATTAGTAATAGAAACATGCCAGTTAAGGAAGCAAAACAGAAGGTAAAGTAGGTAGAATTCCACAGTCTAGCCTTGACTTTCAGCCGGCTAGTCAAGCAATGAGCACAAGTAGCAGAGAGAGAGAGAGATGAGAGAAAGTTTGTGTGTGTGTGTTTGAACTACTATCGTGTCTTTGCGAGGTAGAATAGGAGTGTATATATAGCACTTAGAGAGTAAATAAAATAAGGTAAAAGAATCATAGTTCAATCAATTAGGAGCAATTAATTAGTCGTAGAATCAACTCCCATAGGGGATCCCGGAGTAGACCCCTTAATTGGGGGGTAGTCAATTAACGGTCACAACATGGGGGTTTAATTAAGGCAAAGAATCCAAATCATGCCATATAAAGAGTCAGTAAAAATCTCCAAACTTCTGTTCACTAATTAAGACAATTAATATAAGGAAGTAGGTCACAAATAAGGAAACTAGTAAAATCTCTGCACACAAATTTTAACAGGGTAATAATAGGAAATAATCAGTTAAATCATCAAAGAATACTGATTTTATGGGAAAGAATTACTCAGATTCTCTAAATTGAAATCAACTAAGTAAAACCTCACAGAAATACATGATTTAACAAGAAAAGCAGGTTCGAACCATTAATAGAGATCAATTAGGGCAAAATCCTCAAAGAATACTGGATTTAACAGGGAAAACATTTAAGTCCAAAATATTGAATAAATTAATATGACTGGCATCACAGAAATAACCAAAATATCGAAACAAAATTGAAGAAATCAGTATATCACACAAGATCGTCTAGGGTTTGAACATTCATGCGAAAATTAGTCAAGATGATGAAGAAATAATTAATTAAACACTAAGAAGTTAGAAAAATCTTTGAAGAAAAGCCTGGGATGAACCCTAGTTTTAGAAAGAGTGACTAAAATCAAAATGGTTAATTAAACAAGAGATATTTAAAGAAAAACACCTAATAATACTCGAATCACCTCAGATCTATAAAGATATGTGAACAATTTAACGGTAGCGAACTAGGGTTTTCAGAAAATAGTAGAGATAAAGAGAATCGGTCAAAAACCCATGGATTCTTACCAAAAATAATAGGAAATCCATACTCACAAACGAAAATGGCCTGAGACCGGTTGGTAAACAAGTTTCAAACCAGAACAAGTCGGCTTTCCTTGAGATCTTCTCAAGGACTCATGAAATCAAAGAGCCAGGGAGTATAGGAGACCAGTGGTGGTCGGAGATGGCACGAAAATACCATAGGAGGGAGGTTCTCGTCGGTGACGGCGATTATGGTTAAGGTTGGGTTGAGAGAGAATGGAGATATTAGGGGAGACGATGACGGCGGGGGGGGGGGGGGGGGGGGGGAGAGAAGNTGGAGAATGAAAGGGGTTAGGGCTTAGGTTAGGATTAATATGGTAAGGGTCAATGTGGATCGTTGATCTTTTAGATCAACGACCACGATTCAAGAGGGCTTTAAGAGGTTTGGGCTAGTTTTATTAAGGGGTTTGGGCTGGTTTTAAAGAGGTCAGGTGTGAAAAATAAAAGGCTATTTGTTAAATACCCAAACAATTGATAAAAAATATTTTATAAAATAATTAACAGATTATAAAAAAATAATTTTCATGCAGAGAAATGTTTTAAAATAATTACTCAATATTTTAAAAAATACAATGAGCTATTTTCTGGTAAAATAATGTAATAATGCATGCATGGGCCATAATTGTAAAGTTATCGCAATGGTAACCCAAAGAGTGTATATGTGGCTATTTGTGCAATAATTTAAGCATAATATAAATATAAATATCAATATTAATCCATAAAATTGTTACTAAGTCATTTGTGATGCAATTTGTAATTGTTTATATAAATAAAGTACTTGGATAAATTAATTAAAAATCCCTAAAAATGTAAAAATTATGGAAAATATCAATTGATGCTAATGCATAGTTTTTGAAGGTATACATTTATAGGGAAAAATTGGGTATCAACAACTGCCTCTTTTTACCCGGGAAGGATGAAAGAGTTGTTGGGTAAAGATATGATGGTCAATTTTGACCGAGCGAGATGATTTGAGAGATTTAGGCCGCACTCTGGTTTCTGAGTTGCTTACATATCCCTGGTTTTACAGGAATCGGGCCGTGTGTAGTTCTGGATTCATCGACGGAATATACCGATGAAGTTACCACAAGGACGGACACAAGATTTCGGGATAGGTGAAACGGTTGCGGTCGAGTTTGGGATCATTTGAAGGAACTGGAGCGGGATTGCTCCTGTTGGGGGTAGCGGTTGCTTATCGGGTCACCTGCAAGTAAAGAGATACTACAAGCATATATTTGTGCGGAAATTTAAACATGATGCAGATTCCCTTCAGACCATGAGAATTGTCTTTGGACGGTTGAGGATGACATCCTTAGACCATGATGTCCTGGGCCATGAATTGTTCAGTGAGGGATCCACAGGACATGAAATGGTGTTCTCGGGCCATGGAAATGGTGCCTCCGAACCATGACGCCTTTGAATAATGATATGCAAATTTGAGAGATCCTTAGTCAATGACATGATGTCTTCTAGCTATGAGGATGATGCCTTTAGAAAATGACGCCTTTGGACAAGTTGGCGATATTTTAGCCCATGAGGTGCAAAGGAAATGATGCTATAATCAACAAGACAAGGCTTAGTCTTGTGTGAAGGCGAGGGCAGAGCTTAGACCGAAAGAAGAGAAAATAGATAGTGCCGGAGAGACGGTGCTTAGTCTCGGAAAATAAAAGGCAATGATTAGCCTTATGCAAATAGGAGGCAGAGCTTAGCCTCATGCAAATGGAGAGGCATGTCTTAGCCTCATGCAAAATTCGAGACAGGGCTTAGTCCCATGCAGAAGGCAATGCTTAGCCTTATGCAAATGGTGAGGCAGGGTTTATCCTCATAAAAATATAGAGACAAAGCTTAGTCTCATGCAAGATTCGGGACAGGGCTTAGTCCCATGCAAATAGAAGGCAATGCTTAGCCTTATGCAAATGGATAGGCGGGGCTTAGCCTCATGCAAATATGGAGACAGAGCTTAGACTCATGCAAGATTCGTGACAGGGCTTAGTCCCAATGCAAATAGAAGGCAATGCTTACACTTATGCAAATGGTAGAGGCATGGCTTAGCCTCATGCAAATATGGAGACAGAACTTAGTCTCATGCAAGCGGGGCAAGGCTTAGTCCCATGCAAATAGAAGGCAATGCTTAGACTTATGCAAATGTAGAGGCAGGGATTAGCCTCATACAAATATGGAGACAGATCTTAAGTCTCATGCAAGATTCGGGACAGGGCTTAGTCCCATGCAAATAGAAGTCAATGCTTAGCCTTATGCAAATGGAGAGGCAGGGCTTAGCCTCATGAAAATATGGAGAGAGCTTAGTCTAATGCGAGATTTGGCATAGGGCTTAGTCCCATGCAGATAAAGCAAATAGCAGATGATAGCAGAGTATTTCTTAGATGGTAGCAGATTTCAGTGTCGTGGTTGTCATGAAGGTTGTGATTCCTAGGTGTGCATATTCCTCGTTCCTGCATTCAAATAAAAATCGTGAGTTCTGTAAGGGGGAGGTCGGTTCGTGCCTCCGTCGCTTGCTTGACTTGCTTTGCTCGGTCTGAAGATCCTATTCAAATCATTGGGGGTAGAGTTTGCTAAACAAAGTTATTTCATAAGCAAGCATGCGTAGTTTTCAAAGACGTAGTAAAAAATATATTTTTAAGAAATTGGTTAGATGAACCAATGACTGTGACACGGTCCGAGACATTGCAACTTCTCTTGCTGCCAGTTAGCTGGACAAACATTTCTCACTGCGGTACATGCTGCGATCGGCTGAACTTGCTTCGGAATTTTGAGAGTCCTCCTTGAAATTCTGCCCCAGTTTCTAATTATGGAGGAAATAATTTTTTTATTGAATTGTGACCGAACCCACAAGGCTGCCTACGTATCCCCTCTTAAATGGGAATCAGGTCGAGCGAAGTTCAATTTACATCATTTGCGAAAACATAAACAATTACACATAGTATTGCTTGACTGCATCTGAATTGATCGGCTTTGGCCAGACTTCTCCATCCATTTCTGCGAGTATGAGAGCTCCTCCTGTCAGTACTCTGTGGACCATGTAAGGACCTTTCCAGTTGAGAGAATTTCCCTTTGGCTTCCTCCTGATGCGAAAAGATCTTCTTCAACATCAGTTTCCCCGGTGTGAACTGTCTTGGCTTGACTCTTTTGTTGAAGGCTCTAGACATTCTGTTCTGATAAAGTTGCCCATGGCACACTACACTCATCCTCTTTATGTCTATGAGGTCTAACTTCTCATAATGTCTCCTGATCCAATATGCGTCCCCATGCTCAGCTTCTTGTATGATCCTTAAGGAAGGAATTTCCACTTTGGCGGGAATGACAACTTCAGTAACATAAACCAACAGATAGGGAGTTTCCCCGGTTGATGTGCGGACTGTGGTACGGTATCCCAGTAAAGAAAATGGTAGTTTCTCATGCCATTATTTATGATTTTCTACCATCTTTCTCAGTATATTCTTGATATTCTTGTTGGCGACTTCTACAACTCTATTCATCTGAGGTCTATAGGTTGTGGAATTCTTGTGCTTGATTTTGAGAGTCTCACACATGGCTTTTATCAGATCGCTGTTGAGATTGGCGGCATTATCAGTGATGAAGGACTCCGGAACTCCGAATCGGCAAACAATCTGGTCGCGAATAAAATTTACCACGGCCTTCTTAGTCACTGCTTTGTAAGATGCTGCTTCGACCCATTTGGTGAATTAATCAATATCTACCAAGATGAACCGGTGCCCATTTGAGGTGGTGGGCTCGATTGGACCGATAACATCCATTCCCCAGGCGGCGAATGGCCAAGGTGAGCTTGTCGCATTGAGCTCATTTGGCGGCACTTTTATCATATATGCATGCACTTGACATTGGTAGCATTTTCAGACATACTGGATGCAATTTTTCTCCATGGTCATCCAGAAATAACCGGCCCTAAGTATCTTCTTGGCCAAGACAAAGCCGTTCATATGTGGGCCGCAGGTCCTAACATGTATCTCCTTAAGTAGTTTAGAAGCTTCTTTTGAGTCGACACACCTCAGCAATCCCAAATTAGGAGTCCTTCTGTACAGAGTTCCTCTGTTGTGGAAGAAATTGTAGGAAAACCTCCGCAGCGTACGTTTCTGAGTATGATTTGCATGCTACGGGTATTCTCCTTTTGCCAAATATTCTTTGATATCGTAGAACCAAGGCTTCCCATCTGTTTCTTCTTCAACATGGGCACAATATGTTGGCTGGCTATGGATCCTTACTGGGATAGGATCAATGAAGTTCTTGTCGGGATGTTGTATCATGGATGACAAAGTGGCCATGCATCAGCAAACTCGTTCTGAATCCTGGGAACAGGCCGAAACTCTATCTTCGTAAACCTCTTTCTCAATTCTTGCACATGGTGCAGATATGAAAATATCTTGGAATTCTTGGTGGCCCATTCTTCTTGTACCTGGTGCACAAGAAAATCTGAATCACCGATTACCAGCAGCTCTTGAATATTCATGTCGATGGCCATGTTGAGCCCTAATATGCAAGCCTCATACTCTGCCATGTTGTTGGTGTAGGGAAATCTGAGTTTTGCAGATATCGGATAATGTTGGCCGATTTTTGATACCAAGACGACTCCAATGCCGACTCCTTCGAAGTTTGTCGCTCCATCAAAGAACATTCTCCAACCGTCGTAGGACTCATCAATGTCTTCTCTAATGAATAGCACCTCTTTGTCAGGAAAATACGTTTTCAGGGGTTCATATTCTCCTCCCACAGGATTTTCGGCAAGATGATCTGCCAATGTATGTCCCTTGATTGCTTTCTGAGTTACATAAACAATGTCGAATTCACTCAACAGGATTTTCCACTTAGCCAGCTTTCCAGTGGGCATGGGCTTATGAAAGATATATTTCAAAGGATCCATTCTGGATATGAGGTATGTTGTATAAGCACAGAAGTAATGCCTCAGCTTCTGAGCTATCCAAGTCAGAGTGCAACAGGTACATTACAACAGAGAGTATCGCGCTTCATATGGAGTGAACTTCTTACTCAGGTAATAAATAGATTGTTCTTTTCTCCCTGTCTCGTTGTGCTGCCCCAGAACGCAGCCGAAGGCTCCATCTAGCACTGCAAGGTAGAGTAGCAAGGGTCTACCTGGCTCTGGTGGGACCAAGACTGGTGGTGTTGATAAGTACTCTTTGATCTTGTCGAATGCCTTTTGACAATCTCCAGTCCAACTAGTTGCAGCATCCTTCTTTAACATCTTGAAAATTGGTTCACATATAACTGTGGACTGGGCTATGAAACGACTGATATAGTTTAGCCGTCCCAGAAAACTTATTACATCTTTCTTACTCTTCGGCGGTGGCAGCTCCTGGATGGCTTTGACATTTGACGGATCCAATTCTATCCCTCGGCGGTTGACTTCCCAAGTAACTTTCCGACAGGAACCCCGAATGCACACTTTGCGGGATTTAATTTCAGGTTGTACTTACGCAATCTGTCAAAGAATTTCCTCAAGTCTTCTATATGATCCGTGGCTTTCTTGGATTTGATGATGATGTCGTCCACATATACCTCGATCTCCTTATGTATCATGTCATGAAAGATGGTAGTCATAGCCCTCATGTAGGTGGCCCCAACATTCTTTAGGCCAAACGACATCATCTTGTAGCAGTACGCCCCCATGGTGTAATGAAAGACATTTTCTCAGTGTCCTCTTCGTCCATCCAAATCTGATGGTAACCGGAAAAACAGTCAACAAATGACTGGAGTTCATGCTTGGCACAATTGTCGATTAGGATGTGTATGTTTGGAAGCGAAAAATCATCCTTTGGGCTGGCCTTGTTGAGATACCGATAATCGACACAGACCCTGATCTTCCTGTCCTTCTTCGGGACTGGCACGATGTTGGCTAGCCAAGTTGGGTATTCAACTACCCTGAGAACCTTGTCTTTGATTTGCTTTGTAATTTCCTCCTTGATTTTCAGACATATCATGCTTGAATTTCCTAAGTTTCTGCTTCACTGGTGGACACATCGGGTTTGCGGGCAATTTGTGAGCTACAATGGATGTACTTAACCCAGTCATATCGTCGTATGACCATGCAAATATGTCCTCATACTCTCTCAAGAACTGTGTGTACTCTTCTTTTTCTGATGGCGACAAGTGGATGCTGATGCGGGTTTCCTTGACAGTTTCAGAATCTCCCAAGTTGATTATTTCTGTTTCGTCCAGATTGGACTTAGGCTTGTTTTCAAAGTCTTCTACTTTTCTGACAATTTCCTCGGGTATGACGTCTTCTTCCTCCGAATCATTATCCTTTTGTTGCATTGTCTCATTACATGTCACATTTGTAGGTTCATCGAGATATGAAATAGTAATGTTGCGTAGATAAAGATATGAGAGAAAAAATGGTAATAATAAATATCGATTCATTGAAAGAGTCAAACAAAATGCAATTTTTTCAATAATTAAAACATCGTTTTGGAACATTTGGAAATATTATTTAAAACAAATGCAAAAGGGAAATCATTTTTTCTTAGAAAACAAATAAAAAAATGTTGTTCAACCTTGCTACCTCGGGACTCGTCGGGCCCTGGATGGTCTGACGGTCTAATTCTTGAGGAATGATCCTTTCTCTGAGGCTCGAATAGTAGGGCCTTACTCCTCCTCCTCCTTAACAATCATGCAGCAATCCATGTCGTCCTCTTCCAGGAACAGGTTTCTCAAAGCTGCCAGTGCTTCTTCCTCTTATGATCCCCATATGACGTCGGTCTGCTGGAAAGTCTGACTTAGGTGTGGTACTGGCTGCTCAAGTGGATAGTACGGACCACGCCAAGGTGGTGACCAGTTTCTATACTCTTGCCAAGTGTATCGGTATCCCAGCCCAAAAGTGGTACCATGGCGCTTTGGATGTATTTGTTTGGTGATGCCTCGAAGATTTTTACCAAGACCTTTGCCAGGCTCATACCCTCTCCAGTTCATCATGCTTGCTATCTTGCTATCCCACCACTTATCTTCGTCGATTGCGTTGACCCGCTCGATATGATGATAAGTCTTTCCACCTATCCTTCTTCTATTTTCAACCATCGGGATGGTCTGACAAATGTAAATGGGGTTGCTCCCATCTCCATGGATGATCACTTCTTGGTGGTTCCACTCGAACTTTACTGCCTGATGCAAGGTTTACGCTACAGCCTCAGCGACGTGTATCCATGGTCGTCCCAACAATAGATTGTATGGTGCAGATATGTCCAGTATATGAAACTCGACATCAAACCACGTAGACCCCATCTGCAGACAGAGATTAATTTCCCCGATGGTAGCACTCTGAGATCCGTCGAACGCCTTCACATTCATAGTCCCCTCTCGGATCTTATACAGGACTTTGCCCAACCTCTTCAGTATTGTCAATGGGAAAATATTGAGACTGGATCCCCCATCAATTAGAACCCTAGCAATAAAATTGTCTTCACATGGCAAAGTGATATGCAGTGCCCTGTTGTGATTCAAACCCTTAAGTGGCAGCTCGTCCTCGTGGAAAGTGATATTGTGACTCTCCAGCACCTGCCCCACCATATTAGCCATTTCTCCGCCGGTGATGTTGTTAGGTACATACTTTTCACTCAACACCTTTAGTAGAGCATTCATGTGTACTTCTGAATTCTGTAGCAGCGGCAGGATAAATATATGAGCAGGAGTCTTATTAAGATGATCAATGAACGAATACTCCCTTTCTTGCACTTTCCTCCAGAGGTCATCCGGGCCTGTTTCAATAACGGGTGATCTGTTAGAGGCCTGCTTGCTGGATTCTCCCAAATGCTCCGGTGTATAGACTCTTCCAGTCCTAGTCATCCCTTGCGCAGCACCAGATTCTTCCATTTTGATCTTTCCTTTTCTTCTAGCTTCAACCACATATCCCAAGGTACAATCTTGGTGTTGAAAGGCGGTGTGGTTGATACTGTCACTATAAATGGTGCAAATACTTCCACGTCGAATAGAACATGTGCAACTGCAGGCGGTGCTACCTCAGCTTCAAATGGGGCTGATGCAGTTACCTCAACCTCCACTGGCGGCTGTATCTGCACTATGATGGGGTTGAGTGTGACTGCGAGTTTCTTGGGATCGTCACCCTCTTTGATAAGTCCATTTGATCCCTTTGGATCCCATTCCTCGTCTGTTTCTATCACGTTGATACCTTCACCCCCATGATCTGGGAGGGAGATGTTGCGGACGTTAGGCGAAGCTTCTTTTGCCTGGATGACCTTGTTATCAATCAAGGTCTGGATCTTATCTTTCAATGTTCGACATTCATCAATGGTGTGCCCTTTCATGCTAGAATGGTATGCACAAGTCTTATTTGGGTTGACCCATTGGGATGAGTTCTCTATGACCACAGCAGGGATGGGAGTGACGTAACCAGCAGCCTTCAATATTTCATACAGCTGGTCAATGGGTTCAACAATGGCAGTGTATTGTTTGGGTGGTCTGCGATCAAAATTAGGTCGCGGTCTTGGGTAGTTTTGACGAGTTGGAGGTGACTGAAAATGAGATGGTTGGGAATTATAGGTGTGATAAGCAGTGGCTGGTTAGGAATATCTGGGAGGTTAGGGTTGATATATGGGTGGAGGTGACGGTTGATATGTGGGTGGAGGTACTTGATATGTAAGTGGGGAGGTTTGATATACAAGTGGAGTTTTGGGTCCTTGGGCGACCATCACTGCTCCCACGTCCTTCTTCTTAGATATACCCCGTGACTGCAATGCTTTATTATTGGCTTACAATGCCTCAAAGTTTGTTACCATCCCACTTTTGATTCCCTCTTCGATCATTTCACCGAGCTTGATGATATCAGAGAACTTACGGTTTTCAATAACCATCAATCTTTCCTAGTACTGCGGATCCTATGCTCTGATGAAGAATTTGTTCATCTGTTCCTCGTCCAATGTCGGCCTGACTTTGTCTGCTCCTGACCTCCAACGAGTAGCATACTCGCAGAAAGTCTCAATGGGCTTCTTCTTAAGGTTCCGAACGTAGAAGACATCTGGTGCATTTTCTTTGTTGAACCTGAATCTGTCCATAAAATCAGACGCTTTGCTCACCCAGTTGGACCATTTCTTAGGATCCTGGATAATGTACCAGGAATAGGGATCTCCCGTAAGACTCCTCACAAAAAGCTTCATCCTGATCCTTTCATCCTCACCGGCCCCGACAAGCTTGTCACAACAGGTCTTTAGATGTACCCTGGGATCACCTGTCCCGTCAAACATCTCGAACTTGGGAGGTTTGTAACCCTCCGACAGTTCTACGTTCGGCTGTATGCATAGGTCTTCATAGTTCAGACCTTCTATCCCTTTGCCTCCTTCTACGCCTTGAACCCGACTGGTCAACTTCTTGAGCTCCTCGGCTAGGTTCTTAATGAGCATGTCCTTCTCAGCAGATTCTGGTGGATAGGATATGGGTTGAGTGGAGTGAGGTAGGGTCTCCACATATATAGGGTTATTTTGGTGACCGGGAATTTGGGTATAGTGGTGATCATTGGTGGAGTTCTGGGGTTCGGGAATGACTGGTGGAGTATTTTTTGGGGTATGGTAGGTGTTTTGCTGGTACTTTGGTGGGATATTTTGATTTTGTGGGGGGGGGGGTTGTGTAATGGTGCGGTGTTGGAGGATTTTGTGGGCGCTTGTTGGGTGTGTTTTGAGGCGGTGAGGGATTTTGGGTGTTTGGATGACTGATGTCTGGGACACTGAGTGAGAAGGATAGGTTTGCTACATTCCGGACATGCTCGATCTCACCCTGGAGTTCCAGTATTTTCTGTTCAAGCCGTGAAACTACTTCGTTTGGGGCCTGAGTACCCCGACTATCAGAAGCTTCTGCATGTTCAACATGTGGAGTGTTTTCTTTTCTGGTGTTGTTCAAATCTTCCATCTTTGCTTTTCCTTTTCCTTTTGGTGGACTAGGAGGAGGAGAATGTGGAGGGCCCCTGGATCTTGTGTGATAATCTGATAATGCTAGTATGCACGAACCAATCTTTGGGGAATGGGAATAATCAAAAGAAAGAAAAACAAAGGTAGCCAAGTCAGTAAGGATTCTAAAAAGAATATTTGCAGTATTTAAACACATATCGCATAAAGGTAAATTTGCGTCCTAATTTGGGAGCCTCGTTGTGCCCAAGGTAGGCCTAGCGACATGTTGATTTGGAGAACTTAGATGCCAAGAAATGCCTCATTTCATTAATATAAAAATAGACGAATCCCAAAACGACACTAAGATAATAAAGATAAGTCACTATTGGCACTTGGCCTTATTACATTTAGGAAAGCAAATAAATCTAGCCTACTTGGTCCTAGAAGGACCTTCCCGGGACTCGATCTTTCTGATTCCATCAACCAGGTTCCCCAGCTCGCGTAGACCCAGCAGCAGGTAGGCTCTAGCCAGATGTCCTCCCTCGCTCCCTTCAGCATTTTGGCAGTCTTCGATCCTCTTTATTATTTTACCTTCCAGTTCCACAAAACTTCGCTCCAGATATTCTAACCTTCTATTGGAGGTGATAGCCATTTCTTTCCATTCTTTGATCAACCTCATATTTGTCTCGTGTATCTCCCGATGTTCGGTCTCGGAGTCATGAACCCTCTTGCGCAGTCTGTTGTATTTAACTTGGGCCTCGACATCTTCATCTATGATCTTGTTTCCCCGACCAATTCCTGGCTTCACTATCCCATCTAGGTTGTCTTCTAACCATGTCGGGTAGAAGGGTGCACACCTAGCGTGATACCTTTCTGGCTCAATAGTGCTCTTCTCTACAATGATCTTGTAATGCCACATATGCTGAGCTTGGCATCTGTAAGGGATGTCGTCGTCTTGAAAGTATGCTCTGAAATGGCCCATCTTTGCAACCTGTGGTATGACCTACTTCCTTCCTGCTTGCCTCATAACCCGGATGGGAACATAAGGGTGTATTCCCTACAACCCAATCAACACCAAGTGAGGAGCATCCCTGGACCTGATGATGAACTCGTCAGTTAGGAACCATTCAAACATCCACTGTACTTGATCTTCGGTCAGATTGTCGAAGAACTCTACCCATTCCTTGGCACTTTCCGGTTGAGCAAACCTGTTCGGAATGTAAGTCATCCGCTTAGGGCGATATAAGGTAATATGATCGTTCCAAGCCCTTTGCGGAAATTCCTGGCGATACTGACCCTTTTGAAGATGCTCCAGTAACCGCAGTTGTAGCAGCAGATTACAACCCTCGAAATGCTTAAACCCTTTTTGGAAGCGGTCCAGAGCCCGGTAGATGTCGGCTATGATCATAGAGACTATAGTGTATGTCTGTCCCTCAATTCCCTCCATTAAAGTCTTGGCGACCATGTCCGGTTTAGTGTGGATTCTTTCCCTTTCATTGGGAGCACTATGAGACCCAAGAAGCATACAATGACTACAAAAACTCTATGATGGATGTGACCCAAAGAAGTGATAGAAAATTCATCATGGAACATACGGTAAGACTTTCTATGACCGTATCTCTCGTACAGATAATCGAAGGGTGTATAGGACTTCTTCAAGCACTCCAAATCAGCATTCTTCTTCAAACCCATCATTTTTAGGAATCCCTTACCAGTGCGGTTCTCCGGCACCATTAGCCCAGGGTTGTCCCAAGGCAGTCTAGAAAATCCTCCGATTTCTTCCAGGAGTGGTGTCATTTCTATATCCCCAAAACGGAACATGGCTCTCTTACTGTCCCAGAATAAAGTTGCAGCTTCGATCAGCATGTTGTTTGGCTGAATGTCTAGCAGGGAAGGTAAATTGACCAAGTATTTCCTCACATGTTTTTTGGCACTTGAGGAAAGATCCTCCCATCAGTCTAGTAGTAGGGGTGGTATGTTGCTGACCATACAGAATCTGGGGACCTCGTGCCTCATTTTCTGCAAAACAAAAAGGTTCCACCTGATTCGACTATTTTTATACTCTTGATTAGCATATTGGCATTTAATTCTTCAAATTAATGCACAAAACGTGGTTGCTTCCGTTGGAATTATGGAAACCCCGGTGGACTTTGGATAGGCTCGTCTTAAAGGGTTATTATGCGGACAACATATTAACCCGGCTATGTTTAACCATAATGCATGCACAATAATAAGAGTAAGGTTGCTATGGGGGGTCTAGACTGGTACCCTCAAGCGGACAACTTGAGGGGGAAAGGCACGGAACCGTCGACTGCACCGTTGATCGACTAGTTTTACCGCAAACAAGCCTTTCCGAATTTAAGGGTAATATATTGGAAGAGTGCAACCACTCATCAAGCGTTGTTTTAGGATTGTTCAGGCACGAGTGGAATATGATGTTGACCATGATTTATGCAGCAGTAAATAGCATGGTGTCACGTAGTTGCACGTTAGAAAAGCAATAAGTACAATATTTATAATTGAAAGACGTTAAGAGGGAAAACAAAGAAACAAGTCAGTTTCGCATTGAGGAAATAAATATTTGAAGATAAGCGGTTAAGTTCACATACGGGAAAGGGAAAGAGTGTGCAAGTATTAACAAAGAAAAGCATGTTTAGACTAATTCACAAAGCAAATTTGTTATGGTAAAAGCCTAAAGATCCTTAGCAGAGTCGCCATGCTGTCGCACCCCCTTTTTCCTCCCGGAGTTCGGGTTTTGACATTTTGGGACAACTCATTTCCTTTTGGGAAAGGGATACAGAAGTTGGAGAGTCGCCACCTAACGAATTTAAGGTATGTTAGGGCACCTATTGCAAATAACTCATACAAACTGATTTACGCTACCATAGATTGGGTAAGGGCTTGAAATTGCCTTGAGAGGAAGGTGTTAGGCACCCCTCGAGGTCCACAATGGTGGGTCCCGACCAAACTCATTTTGGGAATTGGTATTTAAACAAATAAAGCAGTCTAAGCACACATATGTATATAAAATAAGATAAGGGGAAGTCCTAAGTTTATTATCCTATAGGATCACATTTGTACAATACCTGGTAAACCTTTCTCAACTAGAGGGGTTACACGTGGAATTAGTGCACATGTCATCATATCCTTTTACTACCCAATTACCCTCCCCTTAGCGGTTATATAAGAGGTTTTAATTAAACGAACGCTATGCGTGCATTACCCGTCCATTCCTTATGGCCCTGGAGGTATTTAGAACCTCTAATTTAGGCGGTTCTAGACTCTCCTAAGGTGTTTAAATAAGAAAATATAAGCGACTAATAAAGAACAAAAAGGACTGTAAAGTAAAAGAACAACTAAGGAGCTCATGTTTACCTCCACAAATAAACAAACAATTAGCACATCTCAAACAACAAGATTTCAGATGTCTCAGAATGGTCCTAGAGCAGGATATCTAGGTGAGTAAGAAGAATTCATGCAAGATCTTGTGTCAAAGCGAGGTAATAAAGACCTAATCAGTTTGCCTACTGATTTTAGGACATGTTGAATCTGGGCAGTTCACAAATAACTAAACAAACACAACTTTACAAGTTTTCAGGATTTTAATTACCTATAGGCTTGCCTAGGCGTGGTTATGAGATGCCCTATGAACATGCTGTCAAAATGTAATCAGGATTCTAGAAATCGATTTAAAACAAACAGTTTAAATTTATTATGTCATACGGGCATGCTTGTCTAGGTGCTGAACATTATGAAACATGATATCTAGGTGTTGGGATTGCTTTTGAACTTGCTCTTATAGACAGAATAATTACCGATTTATGCGGAGTAGACATGGTTTAAAGCGAATGCAAAAATAGTCCTAAAGCAGGGTTTCTAATGCATACAAAGAGTGACGTTTTTGTTAGGCAGAATTATAATAGTAACTTAATAACAGAATTACTAGGTGATCATGATTATGCAGAAGCAGAATTTCGTAACAAACGACATACTGCGCCTATAACATGTTTTCTAGTATGCCAAACAATCCTAAAGACATGGTTTCTAATGCAAGCAAATAATGATCCTAAGGCATGATTTCTAATGCAAGCAAATAATAGACCTAAGGGCATGATTTCTACCCGGTTTCCCCACAAAAATTATATAAGAATCCCTCTCCTTTTTACTAATGTCACGACCCCAAATCCTAACATGCCGTGATGGCTCCTGTCGTGGAACTAGGCTATCCAAACACCACTTCACTACGCATTTGTTCAATTATAAGAGTTCACAATTTTATAATAAGCATGCAACCATAGCATCAAATAATATAATTAAGTCTTAGCGTTCCCATATTAGCCTAAACAAACCTCTCAAGAACTGGAGTCAATAGTCATGAGCATGTAAGAATAAATAAATCTAACTCTGCTAAAACTATAATATATGTTTCTGAATCAAATGCTAAAACTAGATGAGGAAGGGAAATGGAGAAGCTGTGGACGTTGGACAACTACCTCGAAATCCCGTGAACTGCTGCTAACGAACAAGGCAGCTACTGCTCCAAATCGGTACCTAGATCTGTGCACAGAGGCACAGGGAGTCTTTATGAGTACGCCAACTCAGTAGTAATGAAAATAAATCAAAATCTGAGAAATATAAAGCACACAGTACAGATACACCAATTCACAAAACCAGTAAAATACCAAGTCACCAGATAGTATTCATCATATACATGAGTTCAAAATCAGTTTCCAGAAATCCTTTGAAACTAGTGTATCTCAGTAAAACTCTCAATAAAACCAGTTTGAAAACGAAGTAAATCATAGTTTGAAAACTCAATAAAAATCTTCATAAAACTGCCCCTCGGGCCATAATTATTTCTCGTAACAATGTCTTTCAGTATTAGCCCATCAGGCAACCTCACAATCACTCAGCCCATCAGGAAACCTCACAATCACTCAGCCCATCAGGCAACCTCACAATCACTCAGCCCATCAGGCAACCTCACAATCACTCTGCCCATCAGGCAACCCCACAATCACTCTGCCCATCAGGCAACCCCACAATCACTCTACCCATCAGGTAACCTCACAATCACTCTGCCCATCAGGCAACCTCGCAATCATTCTGTCCATCAGGGAACCTCACAATCACTCAGCATAAGCCCCGCGGACATCACTCATTAGGTACATGCGCTCACTGGGGGATGTGTACAGACTCCGGAGGGGCTCCTACAGCCCAAGCGCTATAATAAGCCACAACATGGCATAAATCACACACAATATAGGCCCGCAGCCTCACTCATATCATCTCATCCTTACAATATAGGCCAGCAACCTCACTCATATCATAACATCCTCACAATATAGGCCAGCAGCCTCACTCAGTCAGACACTCTCAATTTGCCCTTCAGGACACAAATATACCGGGTTCTCGACCCAAAAACAATGTTCATTTTCAAGAAGTAGTATCAAAATACTCTGAGCGTCAAAACAATTTCACAGAAAAGACTGAGTGAAAATCATAACATATCAGTGAGGAAAATAGTAAAAACATCCCCCAAGGGGTAAACAGGTCGGCACTAGGCCCCAAACATGGCTTACAGCCCAAATCATATCAAGTATATATAGTACTATTGGAAATAAACTTTAAAAAGCCGTTACGCAACTCAATAATCGCCTAAGTAAGGAATATATCTCCAAAGTTTCCACATTTGCATTTCAAAACCCGTGACAGGGTGCATAGTCCGGGGTTTCATACCCTCAGGACAGGATTTAAAGACATTACTTACCTCAAACTAGCCCGGAAACTATTCCGCAAGGCGCTTGCCTCTCAAATCAACCTCCGAAGGCTCCAAATCTACCAATTTCAGATTTTTATCATCAATATATTCTTAAGGAACGAATTCCAATCGAAGGATATCGAATTTAACTCAAATATCCGAAATTGGTCAAAAACCGACCCCCGAGCCCGCCTCCCGAAACTCAAAAAGTTTTATACAAAAGTGTTCTTCGTTCTCGCACGAGTCCGTACATATAAAGCACACCAAAATCGGAGTTCGTTTGACCCCTCAAATCGACCCCTAAAGGTCTCATAATCTCAAGCCCTAAAACCCAATTTTTTTCTACTGATATTCCATGAATTTACACTGGTTTTATGTTCTATAATCATCCATAATCGAGTTTTAATAATCAAAACACTTATCTCTATTAAGAACACTGATTTTCCCCTTCAAAAATCGCCTCAAAAGCTCTTTGTCCGTACAAAAATGGTGTAAAAAGGGTTTAGGTCGCGGAGGGTTTAATTTATATTTGTCCAGTTATTTCTTCACCGCGATCGTGGGCTCCCTATCGCGATCGCGGAGCATGAATTCTCAACCCCACGCGATCACAGCTCTCTTCACGCGATCTCGAAGACCATTCAACCTTGCCCCTCACGCGCCTGCCTTATCCCTACGCGATCGCGATTCCCTCACGCGATCGCAATGCCTGACCTGCTCGACCTCTGCGATCGCGATCGCACTTAGGCGATCGAAGAGTGTAAATCCTACCCCCTCTCAAAATTCACTATGCGACCGCGAGTCCCTTCACGCGATCGCAGAGAGTAAAAATCTGCTGCACTGACACCAGAAAACCAACAATTGCTCTAAGTCCAAAAATGCCCGTTAGCCACCCAAAATAAATCCCGAGCCCCTCGGGACCCCAACCAAACTTACCAACATATCCCATAACATAATTCAAACTTAGTTTCACACTCAAACACCAAAACTAACATCAAAACACCAAAATCTCACTGGATTCAAGCCTAAGAACTTTGATATTTCTAAAACTCACCAACGATGCAGAAACTATTCAAAACAACTCCGATTGACCTAAAATTTTGCAGACACGTCCAAAATGACATTAAGAACTTGTTCCAACTGTCGGAATTCCATTCCGACCCCGATAGCCTATTTTCCACTGCCGACCAAAAATCGCCAAAAACTAACTTTTGCCAATTCAAGCCTAATTCTACACCGGGCATCACAAAATTATTCTGAACACACTCCCAAGTCCCAAATCACCTAACGAAGCTATCCGAGCCATAAAATTTGCATTCCGAGGTCGTTTACCAATAAGTCAACTCTTAGTTGACTTTTCTAACTTTAAGGCTATTTTTAAAGACAAAGTGGCTAAACTCTCACTACAACCATTTCGATTTCAAGTCTATCAACTCTAACACATCAATAACAGTATAATCAATCCATAACCAGTCAAATGCAGTAATTATAATGCAGATTCTACGTAACGACGGACCGGGTCGTTACAACTAATTTTCCTAATATCTGTTTACAAGAATTATTATTAAAGACCTTGTAGTAAATGAATTACAAAATGAAGAAAGCTATACTATAGGGAGCCTGAATAGGCCCAAAAGTGAACCTGGAGTACTAGACCTTCAACAATCCAAGATGCTACAATCTCATAGTGTCCCATAGGGGTATCCTGGTGCGTCAAAGTTCTCAAGGGTCTCAGGGACCCTGGGCAATGCTCACACCAAGATACTTTTAAATGGAGAAGTGGTTATGTGCAGTGTGGAAGCGTCAACCCCAGTGTGCCAGAGTTCGGAGGAATCTCATGGATTCCTAGGTAGTACACATACTGGAGGGGCAGAACTTAAGTAATCTAAGAGTAGAGGTGAAAGTTCTTGACATAGTTAGGATGACTTTTGGAAAACAGTATAAGAGTAGAACACTTAGGAGTGAAAAATACTTCAAGAGTGGAAACAGTTTTGAAAAATATGTTAGGAGTGAAAACCTTATGAAAACATTCTGAGCATAGAGGTTCAATAAACAACAACATAGTCACAAAGCATCACATTGCCCAGATTCAACTTCAATTTGTTAATTAGTTCTAGGTGAACAAACACTTACACAAAAGGTAGCAGGGGTTGGGAACACAAGACGTTTGAAACAGAAGCACATAAGAAGAAAGGTGAAGGTAGTCATCCAAGTTAATAGGGAAAGAGCATGCATGAATTAACTAGGGTATATTGTTTTGAGGTCTAAACATGAATCACACAAGTATTACAATCATACTTATTGACAGGATAAGCATGCTACTTAAGACAAGGAAACACAGGACTTAAGCACTGCAATAAACATGTTGGTCAAACACAGTGAGACATAGGTCTGGATACAAAGGTAGTCATGCTAAATCACACAAAGTTGTCATACTAGTTAGGGTTACAAGACAGGGAAGACACAAAGTAAACAGGTTGTTTTAAGGCCATATTGAATACTCAAGCAAAAGGACATGCTGATTGAAACAATGAACAAGAGAAGGTGAAACTTAAACATACTGGTCAAAGAAGCAAACATGAAAGAACCTGGAATTAAGTACATAAGAAATTAAACTAGTGCAGAAAGAGACATGGATTTAACAGCTATGGAGCAACAAGGAGCACATAGATTTAAACTTCATACTAAAAGGAATGGTATTAGTAACAGAAACATACTAGTTAAGGAAGCAAAACAGAAGGTAAAGTAGGTAGAATTCCACAGTCTAGCCTTGGCTTTCAGCCGGCTAGACACGCAATGAGCACAAGTAGTAGAGAGAGAGATGAGAGAAAGTTTGTGTGTGTGTTTGTGTTTTTGAACTACTATTCGTGTCTTTGAGAGGTAGAATAAGAGTGTATATATAGCACTTAGGGAGTAAATCAAATAAGGTAAAAGAATCACAATTTAATCAATTAGGAGCAATTTATCAGTCACAGAATCAATTCCCATAGGGGAGCCCGGAATAGACCCTTTAATTGGGGGGTAATCAATCAACAGTCACAACAAGGAGGTTTAATTAAGGCAAAGAATCCAAATCATGCCATATAAAGAGTCAATAAAAATACCCAAACTTCTGTTCACTAATTAAGGCAAGTAAAAAAGGGGAATAGGTCACAAATAAGGAAACTAGTAAAATCTCTGCACACAAATTTTAACAGGGCAATTAATAGGAAATAATCAGTAAAATTTTCAAAGAATACTGATTTTATGGGAAAGAATTACTCAGATTCTCTAAATAGAAATAACCTAAGTAAAACCTCACAGAAATACAGGATTTAACAAGAAAAGCAGGTTCGAACCATTAATAGAGATCAATTAGGGAAAAATCCTCAAAGAATACTAGATTAACAGGGAAAATATTTAAGTCCAAAAGATAGAATAAATTAATATGACTGGCATCACAAAAATAACCAAAATATCGAAACAAAATTGAATAAATTAGTATATCACATAGAATCGTCTAGGGTTTGAACATTCGTGCGAAAATTAGTCAAGATGATGAAGAAACAATTAATTAAACACTAAGAAGTTAGAAAAATATTTGAAGAAAAGCCTGGGATGAACCCTAGTTTTAGAAAGAGTGAGTAAAATCAAAATAGTTAATTAAACAAGAGATCTTTAAAGAAAAACACCTAATAATACTCGAATCACCTCAGATCTATAAAGATATGAGAAGAATCTAACAGTAGCGAATTAGGGTTTTCAAAAAATAGTAGAGATGAAGAAAATCGGTAAAAAACTCATGGATTCGTACCCAAAACAAGAGGAAATCCATACTCACAAACGAAAATGTCCTGAGACCGGCCGGTAAACAAGTTTCAAACCAGAACAGGTCGTCTTTCCTTGAGATCTTCTCAAGGACTCATGAAATCAAAGAGACAGGGAGTATAGGAGACCAGTGGTGGTCGAAGAAGGCACGAAAACACCATAGGAGGGAGGTTCTCGCCCGTGACGGCGATTAGGGTTAGGGTTGGGTTGAGAGAGAATAGAGAGATTAGGGGAGACGATGACAGCGAGGGGGGGGGGTGTCGCGCCCTCTTTTTCCTCGCGGAGATCGGGGTTTATGAAATTTTTGGGTTGAGAAAACTCTTTCCTTTTGGGAGAGGGGGTTTGCATTTTTTTAGAGTCGCCACCTAACAATTTTAAAGGTGCATTAGGGCACCTAACGGGTTTATCTACAACTAAGTTGTTAACCAGAGATAGGGTAAGGGCTTGAAATTATCCTAAGTGGAAGGTGTTAGGCACCCCTCAAGATCCACAAGTGTGGTTCCCGGCCAAATAACTTTTGTGATACGGTTTAGCAAACAAAAAAATAAAGGCTCAAATAAGAGGGGATTTAAATCTTAAGCATGCAAGGTGTTTGAAAACAATTAGAGAAAAAGCTAAGTTTTGAAAAGGGTTACAATCTAAGCATGTAAAGTAAAGGATATCCTAGGTTTGTGTTAATATGTATCATATCAATGCAATACCCAGTATGACACTTCTCAAAGAGGGGCTACACGTGGTATTAGCGCATCGGTCATCATATCCATATTCTACCCCTTCCCACCCCGTGAAGGTAATTAAAGCGTGTATTGGTCACGACCTCTATTGCATGTTGTTACCCGTCCCTTCTTAATAGTCCCAGAGGAGTTTAGGACTTCTACCTATAAGGGAAGTTCTAGGCAGACCCTCAGGTTTAAAGAAAAAAAGGCTAGGGCGACAAACAAAAGCATATAGGACTGCAGTTAATGGGAACATAGAAAAGCAAGTAAAGGCTTAAGTTTACCTCCACAAGCGATACAATTAGATAGCACGACTCAAACATAGTTACGGGCAGTGTTTAAATTCAGAATCCTAAGACATGGTGTCTAGGTGAGTTCAGAATATAAACAGACATGCAGACCTATTTTTATAACTCAGAAAAAGGGTCCTAGTTAATTTTCCACTGATTTGAAACCTTTTAAGCATTGAGCACCATATACATGAAGGCAGATTTCTAGTTTTAGACAAATTAATCACCTAAGGCTTGCCTAGATGTGAGATAGTATATACCAATTACCAGAATTACTTAGAGGAGAGCTGTTCAACATTGTATTACCTAAACATGTTGTTCTAGGTGTTCAGAATACATACTTATTATCAGCTAATTGTGAGGATTGAATGAAGTTGTTTTTTCTTCTTCAGTAATTAGGATAGGCGTCCTTAAATGAATGAGATGCAATCCTAAGGACATGATATCTAATGCACAAAGATGCAGAATGGTGCAGAATCAGAAGCCTAAACAAGATCTCTAAATGCACAAATCTTGCAGTGTTTTGACATGCTTTCAGGATATGCAAAAGTGACAGGTTTATTAGTTGTTTACCTATAACATGATCTCTAGGTGTAACATGGTGAAGCATGATTGCACATTTTGTTAACACTCTTATTTTAGGGCCGGGTTTAGATTACGTTTTCAGGATGCATAGATAGAATCACATGATACCAGTTCAATTGTTACTTACGGAACAAGATTTTCCTAAGTGATATAACAGTATTGAAGTGAAGTGCTGAAACAATGTTTATGAAATCCTAAAGAGCATGATTTCTAATGCACGATATGCTTTGCACATGTTAGTCCTAAACATGATCTCTATTGCACACATAGGAAATATAAACCTAATAGCATGGTTTCTACCCTTTTAGATCTATAGCTTGCATAGTTACCCCTTCCCTTTTTACTATCCATTCCCCAAGAGTTGTTTACAAATTATTACAGACCAATGAATGAGTTACATAAATAGAAATAGAAAATCAAGAAGCTACTCTATAGGGAGCCTTCAATTAGGCCCAGATTTCCCAAAGCCTCCAATGGCCTCATATGCCTCAGTTCCATAGACAAATCAGAGTCTAGGTGCATCAAAGTTCCCTAAGGATCTCAAGGATCCCGGGCAGTGCTTACACCTAGACTTAGTAACCAAGAATTGAACAAGTGCAGTGTGGAAGTGCCAGCCTCAGTGTGTCAGAGTTCAGAGGGAGCTCAAGGGTCCCAAAGTAGTGCTCACACTAAGGGGGCAGAACTTAAAGGCCTAAGAATAAAATGAAGTGTAGGAGGTGATTTGAAAAGAGTTGAATTAAAAGAGCACTTCTGAAAATAGTCTATTTGAAATAGGTTTACATATCAGTAGGTGAGTGGATTAGGAAAATAGTTTTGAAAAGAACAGGGGATGGAGCATTCAACCAGCACCAAACAATACACAACACATAAAGAGACAACCACAAACAAGGAAGCAGGGATTGGGGACGTATAAGCCATACATAGAAACATATTTGTATACAAGTTAACACTAGAGATGTACTAAAGCATCACAGACCTATACAGGGCCTAAACAATCACATACATAGTTTATCACAAAGAGTTCATGACAAGAGCTAAACAGAACCAGATTGAGGGAGTACTAGGGAGAGGACAACACATAATAAACATAGTTACACATAAGTTCAGGAAAGGTTCTGGATATAGTATAGAGACTAAGTAACATGTGGTGCATGTTGTAGTATACTAAGAATTAAAGAAGACATAAGCAGAATCACGTTGAAGCATGCAAAGGGGGTAGTAACATGTTGAGGCTAAAGGGAAAGGTATTAAGAACTAAAACAACAGAGCATACAAAACTAGTTGCAAGTAGAACAACATAACCATAAGTAAAAGCAGATTAGAAATAAAATAAATCGAAATACCCAAAGAAACATATTGTTTTGAAGCTTTAATCATAAATTGAAGACATACCAGTTGGAAGATAGCAAGTACAGAATAAAGAATAAGCAAATAGAATAGCCAGTCTTGGCTTGCAGTCGACTAGTAATAGCTGGTAATCAAGAGAAGAACAATAGAGAGTATGTATGTGTGTAAAAGAGAGAGTTGAACAGTGTGTGTGTTCGTCTGTGTGTTACTGAAAGACTAGAGTATTTATAGTTGAAAACAGGTAGTAAAATAAGGTAGGAATCATAGTAGCATGATAATTAAGGAACTCGGAATCAATTAGTCAGCCATCAAGGCAAGTACTCCCTTAAGTTAAGGGATTTTAATTCAAACGGTAAAAACCAGTAGCATATAAGGCAAGAAAGAATCAGTACGTGACTAATAAGGAATGAATCAAAGTTCATTAAGCATAGGGTAGTCAATTAGGACTAAATTCAGAAAACTTCAATTAAGGAAATGATTCAGTAATAATAAAGTACTACAGCAAATAAGGTAATGGAATCAATTAATTTAAACAGACGAGTAGAATTCTAGGGTTTTAAAAGAATCCTTTCAATCAAACCATCAAATAAGGAAATCAGAATCAGTCAAGAGAGAGTCATGATTCTATAATTCAACATATAAATAGAGAAGAGCAAACAATCGTAGCAAACAGGCAGGGTCAACAATATCGACAAAAGGAGGCAAGAGATGAACAAACAGGAATGAACACAATCATACAGAGGTAATACAAGTAGGCTAAGGACTCAGTAAAACCTATTCGAAGTATGTCAACCACATAATCATAACAAGAATCGAGTAATTAGGCTAACACAAAGAACCAAAGTAAAAAGATCTTAAACATTAGGGCTTTTTAACATAATCGAGTTAAAAAGTGGTAAGAACACAGAATCATTTGAGATATGCAAGGAACAGGTTTAAACATACAGAAAACATCAGTTTGAACAAGTGTAAAAGAAACTCCGAGAAAACAACTTTAAAGGAAGTCAAAATGACTTAAAATTGATGATTTTTTAAAAGAAGTTCGAGACTACTATAAAATATAGAGAGAAACAAACTTAAATCGTTAAAAATAGCACGGATCTAAGAGATTCAAACAAAAGTCAGGGTTTCAAAGGAAACCCAAATAGAAACAGAAGAACTTGTTATAAACTTCAAGGATCATAACAAATATGGTGTGATTTTTCCCAAAACGTTATACTCCGATAATCTTGCCGCTTCTTTAGGCCCGACGAGCCTGTCTTATCTCCGACGAGTTAATAGAATTAGGAGGTAAGTTGTGGTATCATATCATAGCTCCATTTGTCAGAGTCTCCCCGAGCTTTTTCAACAAGACAGACTCGATCTCATCATCCTCCAGGTCGTTCCCTTTGATGGCACATGTGTAGGAGGTAACATGCTCATTTGGGTTGGTCGTTCCATTGTACTTAGGAATCTCGGGCATGCGGAACTTCTTAGGGATCGATTTTGGAGCCGCGCTCGGAGGAAAAGGTTTTTGCAAGAACTTCTTGGAATCTAGGCCTTTCAATATCTCCGGCGCTCCTGGGATTTGGTCGACCTTGGAATTGTAAGTTTCCACATTTTTGTCATTAGCTTCGATTTTCTTCTCCCCTAATTCTACCTTTTATCAGTTCTTCGAGCATCTTTATGATCTCAAGGTTAGCCCCCGATTCATTTTCATTCGGCCTCTCTGCAACCGGTTCATCCCTGCGGGTGACTTCTAGGGACGGATCTGGTTCAATTATGCTCGGTGCGCGGCTTTGGTTCTGCAACTGGGCTATCGCTGCCTGTTGAGTGTGCAACATTTCGAAGATCACCCATAAATTAATCTTGTCCCCTCAATGTGTATTTTGAGTTGCCGATCGGGCTCCACCACAGATGCTATTCTCGGGGTCGGTAGGCAGATTTGTGTTGATGGCCGCATGCGAGTTAGCGTCAATCGGGTCCGCGACCGAAATTCTGAAGGGATCCACGGGCGGTACCTCGTCACTGGGCAATATGTTGTTATTTTCACCATGATGGACGGACTCATTGTCAACATGTAGGGGTGCTGATTGAGAGTTTGACATTTTGAGCTTTAACCTGAAATTAGACACTTCAAAGAATAAGTGTAAAGTAGTGTTGTTATGGAAATTTGTATCAAATAACTACTATAATCCTTAGCCCCACGGTGGGTGCCGAACTTTTTACCCTTAAAATCGAATAACAATTGAATTTGTAAGTGATTTTAAGGATATTCAGCTTAACTTGACATCAAAGCGATAAATTAAGTTGCAATTGAAATAAACAATGATAAAGGAAACTTAAAGCACACGAATTGGACAATTTCAGTATTGGATAGTTAGTCACCCTCGATCTGGATGCACTTCGATCGGTATCATGATACAGAAGAATAAGAGCTTAAAAAGAAAAATAATAATTTATTGCTTTGGAATGCGTGTTATAATGTGCTAAATGAATTATCGGACCCCCTTTATATAGTAGAGGAGTCCTACTTTAGGTACAATTCTATAAAAGGTAAAAAATCTCTTGATTTGCTGATATCCGGTTCCTTATTGATACGTGCCGAGATTCTCGTTGTAATATCCTACCGTCACGGATACTTCGGTCTTCTGTTGGCTAGGCTAACAATGTTTCTTCGAACTCTTTCGAGGCTAGGACCGATTCCAGGATCACGGTCTCGATATTCTTGAAGGCAGACGTTCTGCCTCGGCTCTAGCCCGATAGGACTTGGGATCGATCTTTAGTCCTTTATTGTCACATTTCGAGCATGACTTGCCATATCGTAGGCGAGCACAATTTCGACAGTATACATACTCCAAATATCATTCTTCTTTTATTAAAAAACAAATTAAATTATATCTATATTTTCGAACTCACATCCTCAGGGTCAAAACTAGTGAAAGTTTTTTAAAAAATTCGTTTGCAGAGATTCATGATGTTTATATCCAAAACCTTACCTCAAGGTTAACATTAGGATATGCAGAAGTCCTGTTAAAAGTCAAATTTTGGACTATATCAAAAGTAGCCAAACAGAGAATATTTCATGAGAGGAATCTTCGTTGACAATGTCAAAAAATAGGAAGAAAATGAAAAGGGAAGAAAAGAATACATTTGTAGGAACATCTTTTTTTGAACGTAAATTAAAAAATACGTGCCATGTGGAAAAGCGAATACTCTTTTTGATGATCGGATCTGATAGTAGAACTACTATTAATCGGTTTTTATTCTCTACAAGCTTCGAACAACGAGTATCACTACAATTGGTAGAAGCAAGTCAGAGCAATAACACGTGTCAGATTAAATCATCCACATCATCACCTTGCTACACCGCCCAATGAACCCGCAGTAGTCAATCTTATTCACCTTCTTCTATTTAAACCTTGTTCTTTCCGCAATTCTCACAATTAAAATCTCACTTTTCAAAAACATTGACCGCTTGTTCTAAGGAGTTGAAAGAGAGGTAATTATTTAAATTTTTCTAATTCAAAACTTGCTTTATTCTGCAGTTTTTATTTTTTCTCGACTTTTGATGTTGTTTTATGTGTAAAAATTGTTAATAACTTAATACCAATGAAATATCTTATCTTTTTTTCAAGAATGTTTAATCCTTTGGGCAGTGATTCAGAAAAGTTTCAGCTTTGCTTCTATTTTAACATATAAAGAGAAATAAATACTTATATAAAGTAGCAAACTTGGTCTGATTTCTATGGTTTTTGTATTTTTCTTATTGTTGCTATCACACGGGCCAAGCTGGTCTAATTTTCTAGTTCAGTTGTTTGTATTGCGAAAGAACTTACTCTGGCACCACTTTTTTCTATCACTTTTTGTAGATTTGATTTGATTTGATTTGATTTTTATTTCTAAGTATACTGCCAAAGTTGGGAATTTTTTTTTCCAGGTTTCTTGCATCTTCTTAATCTTAAAGCGATATTTTGTCATTTGTGCGCGTTACCTTAGTGTATTGTTGTTACTATTGTTTGTGTCATTCGTGCATGTTACCTTAGTGTATTGTTGTTAATATTGTTTGCTACTTGTTGCCTTATCTCCATTGTGCCTGAGCCGAGCGTCTATCGGAAACAACCTCTCTATCTTTATGAGGTAGGCTAAGATCTGCGTACACACTACCCTCCCCAGACCCCATTTATGGTAATACACTGGGTTCGTTGTTGTTGTTGTTGTTTATCTGTTTAAACAGTGATTCATGTCTGTGCTATGCTGCAAATCTATAAATCTTTTACCTGTGATCTACCTATGCAACTCTTTAGAGGTCAATCCAAGATCTAAAGGCAGAGGATGTACCATTATATATATATATATATATATGCACATTTTTTAATTTTTCTTTGAGTTTTCCATATACATATATTGTCCAAGTTTGAGGTCGTTGGGTCCGTGCTATGCAACTATTCGGAATGAGAAACCAGGGGCGGATCAATAAGTTTGGTGTCCTAAAGCCAAACTTTAATATGTGGCCCTTTTAAAAAAAATCATATACTATATTTTTTGTTGATGTAGATTTTTCTACCTTTTTAGAATAAAATACTTAATTTTTCTTGAATAAACAATTTAATCTCTCATGTGCAACATTAACCTTAAGTAATAGAACCTGATTCAAGATGTTGATAACTTCGTATTAAAAGAAAATTTTGATGTTTCACTATACTTGTTGCAATGATGAGAAACCTGAGGAAAATAGAGTTTAAAAGTGTATTACATATTTTCTAATGATTAATGTAATCCTTTTTTTAATATAAAATATTTTACTTTTCTACTTTGAAATACTTAATATTTTCTTAAAAAGATTTGTGCCTCACGAGAAGAGTTGTGATGGGATGGATAGCATATCTCCTTCTTTAACTGGAAGTATTCAATTTCAGTAGTTGGAACGAACAAAATCTCTTCTAAGGAACAATTCCCATTTTAATGCACTTACACGGTACGAATTCGAATTCATTAAGCCCCAAATTAAATACCGGACATCAAATAAGAATTGAAAAACAAAAATTGGGGCCCCCAAAATTTTGGGGCCTAAAGCCACCGCTTTAGTGGCTTTACCCTCTGGCCGCCCATGTGAGAAACTTAGTGCAACCTTTAGTAGAGTAGAAGTGGTTTAAGTTTTTCCGGCTCAGAAAATTACATGACTATCTTTCCCGTATTTAGACCCCACTAGTAAGATTTTACTGGGTTGTTGTTGTTGTTAATTGGAGTAGAATGGATACAAATGATTCATATAGTAGAATACAACTAATTTAGGATTCAGATAACTTGATTGATGTATGTCCAACTCATTCATTAGAATTTACCAGACAATTTGTTTGTGCAGATAACTTGTGTAATTCCACAAGAATGTGGTGCAAGCTTACTGGGCATCTCATATTTCTAACTTGTTTCCTGTTTTTGTCCCTTAACCAACTTTTCTATGCATAATTTAGTGATTCTGTTTTAGGTGTTATTACTTTTTGGCCTTGTGACCTATGTGTGCAAATTTATCAGAGGTCAAATTTGTGTTGTTTGTCCTGGAAATTTATTATCCAAAATGGAAATGACACTGTGTGGTTATCCTGGTGGATAGTAGCTTTTAAATCCGTCCATCCGTGGTTGAACCGTTAATGGAATCAATGTTGGTGATGGACCAGGTGAAAGAAAGTCTGAAGAGAAGTATCTGTATGAGCTTCGGCATGCGAGTCAAGAGAGTACAACTCAGGAATAAAATGACTAAACAAGAAGTTTGGGTTATAGTCTTATATTTCTCGTCTTGTTTAAAGAGTTCGAGTACTGATAGACAGGAACAGCTAAAGAAGAAAACTAATCATATCTTAGATGATCAACCTTGATTGGCTTTGTGTATATCCATAAATTCGTGCATCTCTTGTGTAAGTTGGTTTCCTCAGGTAGTTTCTTTAGCTAGTTTGAGCATAAGATTGGAGAAAATAATAGTAATGAAGTGACTTAAATTTGATTGACGTCGTAGAAGGTGTTTTTAGGAGACCATGAAATATTTGACCACTCGGATTCAATCTATTGGTTCTGCAAGTACCAAGAATATAGAGATTTTCCTATTCCTTTTACTCTGTTGCACTTTTTGCTTTTCCGTGAGGCTGATATGAGCTGTAATTCTGTCTCAATTTCACAGGAACAACTTTGTGTGTCAGAGACTTTTGATTTGCTAGATATTACCCTTCTTTTTATTCTGAAGTACTTCACTTTCTGTGAAGATGCTTAAGGTCCCTCCCCATCAAGTTGCAGGACACGAAGCGGTCGATGGAAAGCTGGGTCCCCTCGTGGATGAATCGGGGCGCTTCTACAAGCCTTTGCAAGGCGATGAACGAGGGTCCAATGAGGTTGCATTCTATATTTCATTGTCTACTAATAGTGGGATCCCGGAACACATCCAAAGATTTTTCCCCACCTTTTATGGCACTCAACTTATAGAGGCATCTGATGGATCTGGCTTGAAGCCTCACTTGGTCTTGGAAGATCTTGCTCGAGGTCAAGTCAACCCGTCAATTATGGACGTTAAGATTGGTTCAAGAACCTGGGCCCCTGAAGCATCGGAGAAATACATCGAGAAGTGCTTAAAAAAGGATCGAGAATCATCAAGCCTTCCATTAGGATTCAGGATATCGGGGTTGCAAATCTTTAGAAGCAAAGAATTAGGGTTCTGGAAGCCGGGAAAGAAAGCTGCTCAGAAACTCTCTACAGAGGAAGTCAAGCTAGTCCTAAGAAGGTTTGTTTCCTCAAATACATTAAATGACTTGGATCTGGAACCAGACTGCGCTCTCGCGTCAACTGTGTATGGCGGCTCCACTGGCATTTTATCTCAGTTATTAGAGCTGAAAGCATGGTTTGAGGATCAAACTATATACCACTTCTATTCTTGCTCAATTCTGGTGGTCTTTGAAAAAGAGCTGGCATTGGAAGGAAGCAATCCAGGTGCTCAAATCAAGCTGATTGACTTTGCTCATGTTTACGAAGGACGTGGTGTCATTGATCATAACTTCTTGGGGGGTCTCTGCTCGTTGATAAAGTTCATTTCTGAAATTCTTACTGCTCCTAATGAGTGCAAAACAGAAGTCTCTGCAAAAGATGGTCAGAAGAATCTTATTAACACTGATAATGGCGTCGTGGCTGATCAGGAGAACCTTATTAACTCAGGTACTGGTGTTGTCGCTGATCAGAAGAACCTTACTAGCACTGATAATGGTGTTAGCTGAACCACTTACACACTTTGGAACCATTTAGCAGCATGGATTCCAATCACACCAGAATTTTAAGATATATTTGAAGTGTAAAGACAAGCAGCAACATTTTTTATTTGGTTGATTTGATGTTGCAAGCATAATTCTATCATTCTTTGAGTGATACTTTTTGCATATTTGGAATTTTCAAGGGCCCAAAATGATTAAGCTATTTAATCACGGAGAAGATCATAAGGATGTTACATGAACGGTGGTTTGGGATTGTTATACAAATAGTGGGGCAGATCCCATGTTTACTTTTTTTAGTTGGTTTATATCGATCATACGTTGGTATATACCAATGTTTTAAAAGGCGGGGCGTAGGCAGGCGTACGCCATGAGACATGGGGCGTAAGTCCCACGGATCTTTAAATTTTACTAATTTCAAAATTTTTAAGATAGTATAAATTAAAAATAATTATAAAAATTACATTAAAATCACAAAATTATAACAAATAATTCATTAAAATATTTTTAAATTATAATTCAATTATGAATAATACGAAAAGTATGACATATATCATACTATGTAAATTAGCTACAACGTCATTACAACTCAAACATCAAAAGTAATGTATTCAATACGAAATCTTATCGTATCTCTTAAGGAGTAATGAATCTTGAAAGAATTTCGATATTATGATTTGATTTTTTTTTAAATACTCCTTTTATTTAATATGCTTTCTATTTGAAAGAAAATTTATATAAAAACATAATCCACAATTTAAATATGATTCTCTGGCATCATTTATTTTTAAGTTTCAACAAGTTATTAAAGTGACACATAAATCACCATACAATACCATGATAACGAATTATTAGTAATAGTTAATACTGAACTATTAAATTAATAAGTGTTGTATCTCACAAATATGAAAAAAATAATATTTAAAGTGACACATAAATCACCATACAATACCATGATAACGAATTATTAGTAATAGCTAATACTGAACTATTAAATTAATAAGTGTTGTATCTCAAAAATATGAAAAAAATAATATTTAGAAAAATAATTATAAAAAAATTATGAACTATTACATAATAAAGACATTACAAAAGTTAATAAATAAATACTTTTTAAAATTAAATATTTATTTAAAATTTACTATCATAGCAATCTTAGTGGATAACGTGCAATAAATTTTTTATTTTAATTATGACATAAAATACTCTCAACTTAATGATTTATGATTTAAGAAAAAAAAGTAATTTTGAATAGTAAACGATTTATTAAGAAAATTTGTGAATTTACAAGGTTAGTTACACGTAATTGCATAAAGTTCTAATAGGCGAGCCTAGTACGCTAGGCGTTGGACGTGTCTGAGGCGTAAGCCCCGACGGCCGAAACGTAAGCCTCACACATAAGCCCAGAGGCGTTTTACGAGTGCTTCGCCCTGGGACGAGCCTCAGACATGTCCTAATTCTGCCCTTTAAAACAGAGGTGTGTGTATATGTATATATATATATATATATATGCAGCTATTTGAGTTATTCTTCATAATTGTTTTTCATGCCCATCTCTATAGCCTTTTGAAAGGATCTGCCCTCTAGGCCTAGGCCATGCGAAACAAGAAAACAGAGTAGTGCTGAAATTCTTCATTTAGGCTTCTGGTCCAGTTTCTGTTTTCAATTCCTTCTTTTGAGTCAACACCTAAATTTAAATTTGTACAATTTTATTGCAGGATAGCCGTATTTATAGATTACTTGTCCTTGTTTAGTGTAGACTAATATATGTAATTAAATTTTCTAATGCCATGATTTGTGTAAATATGTTTATCACTGTTGTAGAGAAGTTAAAATTCTTTTTATTTTAATATTGTTTTCTACTAAGATTGAGTTTATTTTTTGTACGCTGGCAATATAAATATTCTTTAAACATGAGTTATATCTTTGAAAAAAGATATCTTTCCTTGAACCACAGTAAGATCAAATAATTTACAGTTTTACACCCATGAAGGTTTTTAAAGCATGTTTATGCATTTACCTACAGCAGCCATTGCTTTGCACATGTCAATTCACTTGAATTCTTGCCAGGAAAATTCAAGCGCTTGTCAACGTAGCTTCGTTTCAATTTATGTGAACCTATTTTCTTTTTAGTCCGTGCCAAAAAAAATAATCCCTTTCCATATTTGGAAACAATTTACCTTTATGCAATGATATATAGCCACAAAAAAAAAATATGTGCCTCATTTTATACCACAAGTTCAAAATTCTCTCTTTTCTTAAATGCCGTGTCCAGTCAAATGGGTTCACATAAATTGAAACAGAGTATTTAACTTTTTCGTGGAAATGGAATTTTGCTAAGAGGTAAAACGGAGACATTGCGATACCAGGCCTTGAAAATTGAGCAGGATCATTTACTTAGCCAGTAAGCATAACATTCCCCACACTTGTGCATCTTTGGTGCAATTGGCACATCACATTACAAGATTGTATACTACAAGAAAAACTAAAAAGTACTAGAAGTTACTGCAGGCCTTAGGGATAATATGTCCTTGGGTACAAGTAGGAAGGACGATGGTTAACAGAGGGAACAGCACCTACTGCATACGAACCGCTGACCCGATACGGTGCACTTCCTGGAAGAGTATTGGGCAACTGATAAGGATCAGAAGCAGAGCTCTGGCGACCAACACCAACGGGAACAGTGTTTGGCAACTCTATAGAGCCTTGCCACGGTGGTGGTGACCCATATTCATAGTTGTAAGAGACCGACCTCTCGTGCATGGATGCATCCCCTTGCCATCTATATAATTTATTGTTGTAACTTCTTGCTTGTCCGGCTGTACCATCAACCGGTATCCCTCCACGAAATCCAGCATATGAGCCAGCTTGTAGAACATTATCTGTGCTTCTTGTTATACCTGAACCAAATCTACCAATAACCACACCTCCCCCACTTGCTGCTAGTGAGCCAGGAACAGTATCAGCTATTGAGCCAGTAATAGGTCCAGGCAATGCTGGTGGTGACAAAGAATAACCATAAAAGCGGCCGGCAGTTCCACCTTCTAACAAGGGTCTCTGGCTACAGACGTGATTAACAGCTCTTTGCTGTTCCGAACCTGGAATACGTGTGCGCTTTGCTTGTCTGTCATCGAACCTTCTAGACAACCCCGTTTCATCATATTTCCAATTCTGCACCATCTTCTCCCTTCTTTGATCATTCCTAGCTATTTTTTTCTCCAAGCTCTCAATTCTGTCACTGATACGAAACCGTGGAATAAGCTTTGAGGGATCAATGTTATGGGCTTCCAAACATTCGATGACAGATTTCATAGTAGACAATTCCCTCTTGTTTGCTTCATTCTGTATGATGTAACAAAGAGCAGTTATGTTTAGGATATAGGAGAAGGAAGAAAAGGGGAAGGGGGGTATTAGTGATCGAGATGAAATTCAAGAATTACCACAACATCATGTGAACCATGAGATTTCCATTTCCTTTTCTTCAGCGATTCTTTAAATTCATGTAAAAACGATGACAAAATTGTGCCAGGGCTAATTTTTTCCTCAACGCCAAAAGTATAAGCAACATCAACAGCCTCAACTTCCATCTTATGCTTCACCATGCCCTCTATTATTTCTGTTGCAAATTTACATAAATCAAAGTTAGGCAGTCAGATAAATTAGTAGGTATTCCTCTCATGCGAGCCAAGTATCAAGTGGGGAGAATAAAACATGTATCCAAGGTAGCATAATAAATAAGTTAAGTCATAGTCACTTATTTGTTAAATATGAGGTAGATTACGCGCTCCTGGACTTGACCTGCAGGTTTTTTCCAATCAAAAAATTTCCCCCAACTAGATTGAAAGAAAAGGGCACTCAGGGGCGTGACATAGAGGTCAGTGAAGTGGACAAAAATCACGGGAGACCACGGTTCAAATCCCAATAGAGCCAATAAAAACGCTAGGTGAATAGGTGATTTTTTTACATCAACCTAAGCCTTGGTAGGCAGAGTATATCTTTGTGTTGGTGGGGAGTAGTAGCTAATCGGTGGAATAGTCGAATCTCGCACAAGCTGGCTCGAATGCACTAGTGCTTTTGAGAGCGAGAAGCGCAAAAGAGCGACAAGGGCTCATTTCGCTTAAAGCGAGAAGTGAGGCGCTCGCTTCATTGAAGTGAAGTGACATCTTTATAGAAGTACCAAAATAAACCTTGCACGTAACTAAAGAAAAAAGAGCTCAACAATATATATATATATATAATTAATTTTTTTTTAAATATAAAGACTAAAAAGTAGAGTCTCAAAAATCTATGTATATATAAGCAAATCTTTAAAGTTACAAGCTGATTTCTTATAATAAAACAAAACTTCAACAGAATTGAAAGATAAAAACAGAAAAGTAACAAAAGTAAAATAGCTTTAAAAGAAATACATCTTTAAAACAAAGAAAGAAGGGAACAAGAAACCGTAGAAGTTGCAGCGAATGAAATTGAACAGTGAAGGGAACAAGAGGTGTGGAATGAAAGTGCAAACTAGAGAACCAAATTCAGGTAGAGTAACAAGTAATGAAAGGTCACACCACGACCTCTGATGAGATCTTGCGTGGAATATCAAGATATAGAAAAACTGTAGCACCACAGCAAGGAGAGAAAATGAAAGGGATGTAGCACCACAGCAAGGGAAGAAAATGAAAAGGGAAGTGCAAAGGTACCAGACGGTTTTAATCAAATTGTCCCTTATCTTTGGGTATAGGTCTAACATTGTCCTTAATATAACCTAGAACACTTATTGTCCTTTAACTTTGCAAAAACTGAGTAGATATAGTTTCACTAATGGAAGAGACAAACAGAAAGCAAAAGAGTAACGGTGCTCTTACGTGATTCTCGCCAGACCCCGGCAAAAAAATCCCACGTTTCTTCCTTGAATGGTTCTCTCTCCAACTTAATGAGGATATGTTTTTAATATTCATCCCATATTTTTTGCTTTGTCATGAAGGCTGCATGTAATTGGCCTCAACAATGATCACGCATCCTCTCAAAGACCATCAGAATGTGATAACCAGATGATATCTCAACATAGAGAAAATGGAAGAGAGATAGAGATCCGGAAAAGTCCCATGTTTCCTTTATCCGACATGTTTTAAATGAGCATAAGCGGGAGAGTGGGGGAACGGTAGACTCATGGCCTGTTTTAACTCCAAGTTCTACACTACTGAAACACACATAGAAAACGCCTCAAAATCACACGGCTATCCATACCGAGCCCTTCAATCGCCCACCTGCCGTCGCTGCTGCTGCTGCGCCTGGCTTCGCAATCGTCCCCTCCTTTATGGAGTTATCATTAATTGACCTCACATTAGCCACCAATAATTTCACGTGAGAGCACCATTCCTCTTTTGCTTTTTGTTTGTCTCTTCCCTTAGTGAGACTATATCTGCTCAGTTTTTGCAAAGTTAAAGGACAATAAGTGCTCTAGGTGATACTTTAAGGACAATGTTAGACCTATACCCAAAGATAAGGGACAATTTTGGTTACAAACTCACCATAACGCGGACATGAAAGCAACACAAGATTCTCTTTATTGATGCACCGGAGGGAAAAAGTCTTTATCCCTTGTCAATCTATCTTAATTTTATACAAATTTTTACTACCCTTGAAAACCGAGCCCATATCCTATTGAAGAAGGTATCAGATCCGTACCCTCGATAAGTTTAATGCCTTTAAAAATGGTTACCTACCACATCAAGAACAAAGGTGCTGGTTTTACCTCCAACGATACAGTTCTCGTGGTTTTCTAGCATTATCACCTTAAACATTTCTTCTACACACATAAGAACTTAGTTGGAATAATTAGCAACTAATGCAATAGCGTCATCCTAAACAGTATAAAAGCCTCTTTATTTTACTGAAATCACCTACCTCAAATTACTTGATTGAGTGACTTTTGATTCTTCCTACCAAAACAATATATACAAATGAAGAAAGCACCGGGTCAATTTAGTCATCTAGTCCACAGCCTAACATATCCCACTTCCTTCATGGGAAAGCAACAGACTCACCCGACCCTACTTCTAAAGATAGATAGGTAATTAGGGAGTTCTAACTGCTGAGATTTGGGTAGTGACAACTGAGAGCAATAACAACAGAAGCTTCTTCAGTAGCATCTTTGGTTGTTTGTCGTAGAACAAAGGAATGAATATCGGACCCTACTGACGTTAGTTGGCAACCGATATCGGAACACAGGAACAGTGTATGCCATTATGGGGCAAAATATTAGGGCATGGCATTTCTAGTCAAGTATAACTCCCCAAGTTAGTACAGATATCCAAGGGAAGCCTTGGAGCAACGGTAAAGTTGTCCCCGTATGACCTATAGTTCACGGGTTCGAGCCGTGGAAGCAGTCACTAATGCTTGCATTAGGGTAGGTTGTCTACATCACACCCCAACGGGTGTTGCCCTTCCCCGGATCCTACGTGAATGATGGATGCCTTGTGCACCGGACTACCCTTTTTTAATATACATGCTCAACATTGTCATTTACATTTGAGGTAAAGGTTTAGTATAGTTTCTTAACCCATTTAGTTTTTCCAAAAGAACCCTATGCACGAGCTTCTAATAGAGAAATTTGTATGAAGCTGATGTGCATCGCAAGGTAGGCCATAAAGTACCATAAGTTGGACAGATTGATGCTTCGACATTTGTTTGCAAGGCTACCAAGTAGAAGCAACCAAATAAAGATCGGTTTCACTAATTAAAAAACAAACAGGGTTGGAAGCTCTTAGCGTCTCTCTGGGGCATTATGGAGAAAAAGAAAAAACACAGCTGAATACATCGAGATGAGCAACAATGTATACCAGGATAGAGGCTGAAAACCTTTGTAGAAATAGCAATGTACACCAGTTAAGGCAAGTGAAAGAGATTATTCTTTATGGTTAGCCAAATCTAAAACTAAACTTATGCATAAACAGCTAGGTATCTAACTTTTAAAATGAATGGCAGTCTTACTGGTGACTAGTATTATTGGAAATACGTGGTTTCCCTCTGGTCCATCAACTCCTTTTGAGTGGTCACAGTTTGCTTCTTAAGTTCCTTACAATTTCCAATACATAGATATGGTGGGTGAGTAGCAAGAGAGTCGTCCCTTAACTTCTAGCGGTTCCTAGTGTTAAGTTTATAAGGTACCAGAGCATAGTTGTTCACTTTGTCCTCTGCCCCCTTTCTCTCTTTCTTTCTTTTGCCTTGATCTGTAGGGAAATTTTATTCCTCTTTTCTAGTGGTAATGGATGTCATTTTGTGGTGATGAACAAAATATTTTACTAAACTCAATATAAAAATCTTTAGGGAAGCAACAATGGAGGGAAGGTAGATATTAAATAATGGCAATACATGTAACTTCAACAGGCGACATTGCATTTATTGATACATAAAAAACGAAAATAGAATGACATATAAACAACTATGACATAATGACATCCATTACCACTAGAAAAGAGGAATAAAATTTCCCTACAGGTCAAGGCAAAAGAAAGAAAGAGAAAGGGGGCAGAGCACAAAGTGAACAACTATGCTCTGGTACCTTATAAACTTATCACTAGGAACCGCTAGAAGTTAAGGGACGACTCTCTTGCTACTCACCCACCATGTGCTGCAATCTTACCAATTCCTTTGCAGTAAAAACCCTAACTTCCATAAGAAATTGCCATAGTCAGACTGCTTTGAAGACTATGGAATTTTAGTAGCTTTCTGTAAACCCGACTGGAACTTCCGCAACAGCATAGTCGCAAGGTACAACTATAAAGTCCAAGACTAAAATTTACCATCACAAATTTTATTATATGTGTTGTATTTTGGTCTAATTGAACTCAGTACTCCTAAGAACAAACCAGTTAATTTTCCTACAAATCCTCAATTATCTCGAAGCAGAATAAGTACCTTCCACCAAGAGGTCCATCAAAATTTCTTGTTTTCCCACAACAAATTTCTTACTTCCGGCCTTTCTACTCTTGCATCTAGGAGACCCAGTTCTAGTTTTGCTGTTTAGAGCAAACTTATGTATGCAACGCCCACCTCACAAATTGAAAGTACGATTAGTTCAAATGCACTTCATATTCATTCAATCAGTTTCAGTCAGCTAGATAAATCTTGTAAGTCCATTTTGTTCTACACACGTTTATTTCATTCCAATACTAAATAATATCTTTGTAAGCAAACTCAAGAATCCCCTAATCACACGCTTATCTCAACACATTCAACTAGCTTAATCCCAACTAGTTGTTCCCATTGTGTTATGTTTTAGCTCCATCGCGTTACATGTTTAGTTAATTGTGAATTGGTTCCAAGAGATCTTAGTTATTCTAAGACACCTTCCCTCCATGTGATCAGGTCTTAGGTCTACCTCGCCTCTTTTTACTATCTCCAATCATCAAATTGTCACATACACGGACTAATGCATCTAGCACGTCACATCTATTATTTTAGAGAAGAGTTTAAGTTACACGCACTGACAGTGTCACTTATTAGGTAATTGCATGTAAACTTTTTAATAAGCATTAATTGGTAATTTCATAACAATGGTAACAAACCAGCTATCACAGATTACAACAACAACAACAACAATAACAGCAGCAACAACAAATCCAGTGTAAAACTTAAATCCTTTTAAAAAAAGTACTGCAAAATGATGAAATGCAAATGTAGCTTGCAGATAAATAGATAGAGTGGAGGAGGACCAACCTGGAATCTTTTCGATGAGCACATTTGATCTCCTAAGTGCACTTCTAATCCCCCTGATGTTACTCTTCCGAATCAAGTCCCTAACATCCTCATTCCTAAATATTTGTGGAATCCCAAAACACCCAATAAGCAATAACAGTCCCCGCGCGTCCATTTCGCTCGCCTTTTTTATACCTCGTTCATCAACCAACCTTCTTCTCCATATAACCGCTGCTTGTTCAGCTTCTTTTGAGACTGCTTCATCAATTTCGTCCAAACCTATTAATAAAAAGCACTCCAAAATCAGTGCGGATGCTTCCCTATAGGAAATCATCTGCGTATCCTTATTAAGATCTTTGCCCCTTTTAGCATAAAAGTCTCCCATACAGCTGAGTACAAGCTTCGGTGCGTTGGGTGCAAGCTTTAATGCCTCTGGGAGTTGTTCGCGTAGTGTGTTTTCTTGCTCTGGAAGTGGGAGTTGCGATGTTATGTAAGTTCGAAGTCCCTTGCCGCACATCGTCTTGCAGAGGGTTTCGAGCTGTGGATTTGGAAGTGGTATTTTTGAGTCTTTTTCTTCGGGGGCTGCCGGTGGTGACGCCGGTGATGGGGTGGTGGTGTCAGCCGTCTGAGGCTTGGTGGCGGTGGAGGTTGGGATCGCGGCCGGACCAGCTAGATTCTCCATTGAAGAATGGGATAATCAAAAAGCCCCAAAGAGTTTCCAATGCTAGTTTATTTCATCCTTCCAATTTATACAAGTGCAAATATTTCCATTTTTAGAAAATATTTAACAGTAATGAATATTCTATAAATAAATGTTATATGAAATATTATAATTATATTAGTAACTACTACAGAAGTTACTCCACTGTTGTTCTCCATTAACCTCCCACTATTTTTTACTATTATGATTGTAACTCCACAACTCCATAACCTCTTCCATGATTTTCCCCTATTATCTCAATAGTTAATATCATGTTCATGGCATCCCTTTGTATTACTTATACCATCCTATAAATAGAGGGTTTGAGTATCACATTGTACACACTTGAATACATGGAAGAAATAAGATTATATCATCTCTTTCTCTCTATATCTCTTAGCTTATTTTTCCTTGTTTTATATTGTTAGTTTGAGTTTAGTTTCTTAACACGTTATCAGCACGAACTGCTATTTTATTTGATACTGCCTAAAAATGACGAAAGAGGCGAGAAATTGATTTTGGAGATAAAGTTATTAACAATGGATGTTTTCTTCAAGTTAGATGTCACACTTAATTACTAATGCTTAGTTGTTTTAAGGTAAACAACTAAGTATAGATATTAAAGCTCAACTCAAATAGTGTCAACTTTTAATCGTGATCCTTTTCATTTCCCCTAAAAAATCGCAACTCATATCGTAATGGCATCTA
Organism: Nicotiana undulata; assembly: GCA_005239495.1. Classification (NCBI taxonomy): domain Eukaryota; kingdom Viridiplantae; phylum Streptophyta; class Magnoliopsida; order Solanales; family Solanaceae; genus Nicotiana; species Nicotiana undulata. The sequence continues at coordinate 43,810 of ML278574.1, forward strand.
AAAGAGCTCAAACTTTTGGGTCAAGACCTTCATTCACTAGTCAATTAAATTTAATGTGTTAGCTTTCCTTCTCTTTAAAAAAAACTATGTAAATGATTTGTTTGCTAATTAGATTTATACATTTGTGCACAATAGACATTTTAGCTATACTTAAAGAATTAGGTCGGCAAAGGAAAAGGATACCATGAACAATATGGAGATTAGAAAGCTTGTGGTCCAGATGGCATTCCCTTAGAGGTTTGGAAGTGTTTGGAAAGTTTAGAGTAGAATGGCTTACCAAGCTATTCTAAGAAGCGACAGGATGTTCGAAGAGTGGAGAACTAGTACCCCTGATTCCAATTTATAAGAACAATGAAGATATAATCAAAGTTGTGTGAACCATCGTGACAGTAAACTTATGAGTCATACGATAAAACTCTAGAAAAGAGTGATAGAGCGTAGACTTAGGGGCAATACAAGAGTGGTTGAGAACCAGTCTGAATTTATGCCCAATGAATCTACGACAAAGCTATATTCTTGCTGAGAAGATTGATGAAATTTTATCGTGAGGGGAAGAAAGATCTACACAACTTGGGGAAAAGTAATAAGAAAAGTATGAATGACATAAAGAATATGTATGAAGGAGCCACTACTAGTGTTAGCGGAGTAGCAGGAAACACAAATGAGTTTTTGTAGTTGTGGGTTCACATCAGGGGTCGACATTAAGCTCTTCTTGTTTATGGATGAGCTAATCAATACAATAAAAGATGAGGTCACATTGTGTATGCTATTTGTTGATGATATTGTGCTAATTAATGAAACTAGCGAGAGTGTCAACCAAAAGCTTAAACTATAGAGAAACACTTTAGAGATCTAAGAGTTTTAGGATAAGGCCATCAAGAATATTCGGAAATTGATGCCTGATGGTATTTGTTGGAGCATATGAAATGAAAGAAATAGAAGATGGTTTGATGGACTATCAACTCCTAACCACACCCTAGAAGCTAAATGCATTCTGCATTAATCTAGCTGGACAAATATTTCCCCCCCTAGAATCGAACTTTTTGAATTTTGTTAACTCTTTGCATCTAAGATAGCATATTTGTAGCAAGCTAACATGTTGGTCTTTTTTGCTTTTTGAAGCTACTATGTAGCTTCTGCTTCTTGTAATATTTTGCATCTTCTTAATGACATCAATGAAGCCAATTGTTTTAACAAAAAAAGGATAAGTAGAAGTATGACGGAGTATATGTACTGTAAGTTTAGATAGCATGAAAAGAGTGAAGTAAGGTGAGATTAGATGGGATAGTGGTTCTTAAACGCACACAATTCAGATATCTAGGCTCGTTGTTTTAGGACAATGGATGATAGATAAAAATGTTACGAAGAGAATCAAAAGCATATGGTTAAAATGGAGAAGTACTACCGGGTGTTATGTGAAAAGGATGCCTACAAAAGTGAAATGTAAGTTCTATAGAACAATTATAAGAGTGATAGTTTTATACGAGACTAACTATTGAAGATAAACCATGCGACTAACTCATGCACCAGTCTGTAGATGTGAAACCATGATGAATAATGAAGTTGTTAAAAGAGGACGAGGTAGGTCTAAAATCATATAAAGAAAGAAGTTGTCTCGAAATACCTAGAATTTTTTCGAATCGAACAGACTGAGCAAAATATAAGGCACAATAGAAGAAACGACTTATATAGGCGATACCGATTAGCTGGAAAGAAGATGCCCGAAGAGTGGAGGCGGAGTACGATGATCCCGTTGTACAAGAACAAGGGGGATGTCCAAAACTGCAATAACTATAGGGGTATCTAGTTGTTAAGCCATACGATGAAAGTGTAGGAGAGGGTGATTGAAGGGTGATTAAGGAGGTGTGTGTCCATTTTCGAGAACTAGTTTGGTTTCATACCGAGATGGTCGACTACTGAGGACATTCACATTTTGAGGAGATTGGTGGAGCGGTATAGGGCGGTGAAGAAGGATTTGCATATGGTGTTCATTGACCTGGAGAAAGCCTATGACAAAGTACCAAGGGAGGTTCTATGGAGATGTTTGGAGGTTGGAGGTGTGCCTGTAGCATATATTAGAGTGATTCAGGACATGTATGATGGGGCTAAGACACGGGTGAGGACATCAGGAGGGTACTCTAACTACTTTTCGGTTAAGATGAGGTTGCATCAGGGGTCAGCACTCAGCCCGTTTTTGTTTTCCCTGGCGATGGATTCTTTGACGCGTCACATTCAAGGGGAGGTGCCTTGGTGCTTGTTATTTGCGGATGACATAGTCCTGATTGATGAGACGCGAGGTGGCGTTAACGAGAGGCTGGAGGTCTGGTAGAATCTAAGGGTTTCAAGTTGAGCAGGACCAAGACAGAATACTTGTAGTGCAAGTTCAGTGGTGTTACCTAGGTTGTAGACGGGGATGTGAGACTCGATACGCAAGTCATTCCCAAGAGGGATAGTTTCAAATATCTGGGATCTATAATTCAGAAGAATGGGGAGATAGATGAAGATGTTACTCACTGTATCGGCGCAGGATGGACAAAGTGGAGGCTCGCTACCGGTGTCTTGTGTGATACGAATGTGTCGTTGAAACTTAAGGGTAAGTTCTACAAGGTAGTGGTCAGACCGACTGTGTTGTATGGGGCAGAGTGTTGGCCAGTCAAAAAGTCACATGTCCAGCATATGAAGGTAGCGGAAATGAGGATGCTGAGATGGATGTGTGGGCATACCAGATTGGATAGAATTAGGAATGAAGTTATTAGGGACAAGGTGAGAGTGACCCCTGTGGAGGTAAAGATGTGTGAGACAAGGTTGAGATGGTTTGGATATGTTAAGAGGAGAAGAACAGATGCCCCAGTTAGGAGATGTGAGAGGTTGGCCTTGGGAGGTGAGAGGAGGGGTAGAGGTAGACATAAGAAGTCTTGGGGGGAAGTGATCAGAAGGGACATGACGCAACTTGAGCTGACCGAGGACATGACCCTGGATAGAAGGTGTGGAGGCGGAAGATTAGGGTGGAAGGTTAGTAGGTAGTCGTGAGTTTCCCTTTGTCTTCCCTAGTTCGATAGTTTTAGTGCTAATCTGGTACCATTTTTCCGTAGTTTTCTATAGTTGCGTGTCTTGTTCTGTTTCTACTTACCTTCGGTAATTTCGTAGTTTGCTAGCAGGACTTCGTCATATTCTCATGTGTTGCCTTAAACTTATTTGTCTAAATATACTATCTTGCTATTACTTGTTATCGGTACTCCTTTCATATCCTGTGTTATTATCACCGATTTAGTTTTCTAACTATTTGTCTTGCTATCACTTGCTGTCAGGGCTTCCTTCATCTTCTTTAGCCGATGGCAAATTGAAAGCAGTCTCTCTATCCCTCCAGGGTAGAGGTAAGGCTGCGTACATCCTACCCTCCCCAGATTCCACTTGGTGGGACTATACTGGATAGTAGTTGTTGTAGTTGTTGTAGTTGTTGTTGTTTACTAATGTCCAAACCTTCCATGAGAGTTTCAGTGAGCTTTGCCAAGTGATAAAGGTGATTTTTACATTTCATCTCGTCAGAGATATTTTTGGTAAGAGTGATTTTACCATTACCAAAGATATATGCACATGCAATTATACACACAAAAAAAAAAGATATACTACAAGATGCAAGGCTTCTATGGCATACAAATAAAATAATAAATGTATTGGTGACACTATTATGTTTGTGATGATTTCATATGTTGTATATTGTTTAATTTATTTCTTCTTACATGTGTTAGTTTAACATTTTTTCATTACCTTATCAGTTAAACATGTGACCATACAGTAAACTGTGAGTAGATTTCATAGTTTTCTTATTGCAAATCATTGTTTACCTTTTTAGTTCATGAAAAAAAACATGTAAGAGATTTGTTTATTTTCTTTATATTCGACCAAGTCATGTGTTATTGTTCGTGAAAAAGATCTATGATAGTTCTAATTAAAAATTCTAAGTGATAATTTTTTAAAGGCTCAAGGGTGATTCTCAGTAGCACTTCGGCCTATTATGTTATTGGTTGGGGGTAAGACGGTGGGTTCAAGTCCTATCGCACCTTGAGGGTAAGACACCGAGTCTAAGTCCTAGTGTACCATGATAACAAGACGCTGGGTTTGAGTCTCAACGCATTATGGCCTAACATGACTTTATACGGGTAATGCATTGGGTTTGAGTACCAATGCACCATATTTGTGATATAATGATGACTAATGAAATATAATATTATTTCATGAAAAAGCATGAAGCTTGTCCCACTTGATTTGCTCCATTCTTGAAGTGAATGTAATAGTAATGCATAATAAGTCTAAATGAAGACAAGTGATTGACCAACGAATATGAGTGTGCCAAAGACCAAAATAATATAGTCATCAATATGGTAAATGTAAAAAGGAGAACAATAAGGGTTCTCAAAATAATCCTTCAAAGGTGAAGAAATTGTGTATCAATATGGTATGGAAATATGAGGCACACTCTGACGATTATAGTCCATTTTTTTAATGAATGCGACTTGTGACAAGCATTGCAAATGCAGACTCATTCCTGAAAGTGAATGTGAAAATATACATGTGATATAAATTATGCATAAGAATGTGCTTATGCATGGTTGGATAAATGCTATAACTCACATCTACTGGGAGGTTTGAGAGAAATAAAGATAATAAATTTTACAATGTGGTTACATGACTATGTCATTGGTCGAGTATATGTGGTATGCTAAAAATATTTTGCCATGTCTTATAAAAAGTTATTAAAGGAAAAATTAAGCAATAAATGATTTTGCTTATGATGATTTTGACCAAGACAATTACTATAAAACGATTTTCTCCGTAAGGGAGACATTCACCATATGGATGGTGTGACAAAAGATCTTGTAGTACAAAAGCAGTTAAGAGCTCCGGGAGACTGATTTGTTCATGACATTATAGTAAGTCTCAAAAGAAATTTTTTGAGTTTCAAACATATTAGCCAAAGTGGTTGGAATTTGAGACTATAAATGAAAGGAAGATTGAATATCTTCATATTACTATAATCATATCGGGTAAATATGAAAGATTACCTGATTTTTCTTCTATTTGTACTACAGATGTATAAGCATGATGATGGAATCACATGCCATAGTAAATTAAATATTTTTTGAAACAAATATTAGTTGGCATGACCGGTTGGCCATCCCGATTCAATTATGATGCGAAAGTTAATTGAGAATTCACATTGGCACATATTGAAGAAATAGAAGATTCTTCAAGAATTCTCTTGTGTTGCTCATCTCATGATATACCAGTTACCATTGGGATTGAATCCCTTGATATCTGGAACAAAAAAAAATGTTATATATATATATATGGGCCCAGTCACCTTCCATGTGGACCGTTTACTATAATATCATTTTAAAAGACGCATCTATTGTATGGTCACATGTGCGTTTGTTGTCAACTTGCAGTGTGAATTTTTCAAGGTTGATTGCTTAAATTATTAGAGCACAGTTTCATAATATAAACTATGATAATTCTTGATATTGCTGGTTTAAATCCAATTAGGTTTAGCAGAAATTGTATGCCTCCAATTATAACTAAACCATTGGTTATGAGATGTATTATTTAACATACAACAACACTTGTACGCATCTAGCCAAGTTATAAAAAATTCTCCTTATCACAATTGGTTCAGGGTTAGGAACCAAATAAATTTCATCTAGAAATATGAATATTTTATATGATTTAATTATTCTACCACAATGCACAATGATGGGTCCCCAAAGAAAGTTGGGGATATGTGTTTGTGATCCCAATATTAGGGGGAGAAAATTGGCAGCTAAAAAGGTAATCATGGAGTGAATTATTATGAGTGTACCTAGATTCTCGTACAAAAAAATATGAACTTGAAGTTCAAGTGATAATTCATACATAAAATATTGCTAGGCGTATTTGCTGACCTAAAGCTAAATGTTATATTTCAACTGGTAATGCTCCAAATAGAATAAAGTTCATGATGAACATAGTCAATGGAACGCATGAAGCGTAATAGACTAATCGGTTCCAAAGATAAAACTCCTTGAAGAAGGAGATGAGAAAATGATAAAGATGGTCATACTAAGGAGGCAAGTGCTCCGTAAGAGCACCATGACATAACACTTTATAAGACCTCATGGAAGAGGCTCAGGTACCTGAAAATAATGAGATCTCGATAAGTTATGTCTTTATTGTGTGATGATGGAACCGATGTAAAATGATCATCGATGATATTGTTGATATAATGTAGCGCTCAATATTTTTTAATATTGACGACGATCTTGAGCTCAAATCTGTCATGAAATTTGGACAGATAAATGATTGGTCAATAAAAAATACGCAATCAAGTTTATAATAGCATTATGGAGAACATAATTTATTTCAGGGCAGGGGACAAAACATACGACATCACAGAGAATCAAACAGCATCAGAAACTTGGTTTGAATGGGTGGAGAGAAGAAACCAGCTGCTTAGAAGAATGACCTTAAGTGGGAAGGCACTTTCATGGGTTAGTGAAGTGCTGCAGAAAGCGTAAAGGAGAAGGGGAAACACATACAACAGATGGAACATCAGAGACAATATCACCACCTTTTATTGCACACAAAAATACAATGTATATGGCAGATTTATCAGCCTTATAGTAGTGCATGGAACTAACCGATCAATCATTATTATCCCAGAAAAGGCTTTTAATGTGGGATGGGGAGAGCTAGATATTAAAATAAAGAATTTCATGAATAGAAGAGCAGTTATTACAGATCCACAGATGCCTTTATTACAAAACACCTATGCTCATACAACCCGTGAATGCAAATGGTCCAAAATGAATGGGGCCCAGATGATCAATCAAACTGAGGAGGGCATTATTAAAATACAGGGGGCAAAAATCTCAGATGATAAACTCTTGAGCAGGTGTGTGGTTGGCAGATTCTCCAAGGAGCTTGAAGAAATTCCCACTAGAAACGAAGTCCGAAAATGGATCAGCAACAAGTGGAGCAATGCTATTGGGGGTGTACGAGTTGAATGGATGTCAGTTCCTGTTCGAGTTTCCAACGAGAAGAATGGCGGAAAAAGTATTAGAAGGCACGTGAAGATGGGGGAAAGCATTATTGAATCTGAAATGGTGGACTCCAACGGCGGCTTGTGTCCCAGCAGAAACTAAACCTGCTTGGGTTTGGGTCAGAATACTCGGCCTTCCTCTACATCTCTGGTCTGTTGGCACCATGAAAGCCATTGGTGACAAATGCGGAGGTTGGATTGAGACAGAAGAGGAAACAAAACTAAAAAACCACCTACGTTGGGCTCGTATCAAAGTCAAAGGGCCACCAGCAATTATTCCGAAGGAAGTAGAGGTGGAGAACGATGGCTTAATCTTCCAATTTTCGTTGTGGAGTGAACATTCGGTGGCAGTTAAAACCCAGCGGATATCGATGAATGATGTTGATGGCACAAAGAGCTTAAAAAGTCACTCTAGGGCTGCTGTAGCTGGGACTGACAGGGCAGAGCACATGGAGGCCAAAAAGTCTCCTTTAATTAAAAAAAAAGACAGATGTATCACACCAAATCTTGAAGTGGGGCAGACTTCTGGCCTTGGAGGAAATAAGGAAAATGAGAGCAAACTATTGGGCCTCCCTCAAGGGGCCCAAATTTTAAAAGAAGTTGAAAGCCCAGTAGGTCTTGATATTATTCCACTTGCTTCTGTGGAAGACCCAAAATGTTTTGATAACATTTTATATGCATCAGACGAAGGCCCATATCCAGTTGGACCAAGACTCGATCTAGTAGGTCTTGAAATTGAAGTGAACTCATCGATGAATTCAAAATTAACGCCTGCTGAATACGTATCCAAGGGGGAAAGCTCATCAGCACCTGTCCAAATTCAGAGCTCCATGCATGATACACAACATGATGATTTTGTTACTAACCAGGAAGAGGAATTATGTTCGTAGAATCAACTGGTACAAGTACAAAATCAATACCAGCCTCTACTGTATGATGTTACACAATGTTGGGAGGGAGAAGAGGTCATGCCCTTAGACAAACAAAATCAGATGGCTGAAGAAGATGCATCTTTATGGGTACACAAGAACGTTATAAAGATGAGCAAACAATACGGGGTTGATTTCCACGGATGCGAATGGGAGGCTCTCTCTCTATTCATGAAAATTGACAAAAGAAGACTGCATAACAGAGTAGAGGAGACACTTACAATCTGTGATACGCCAAAGCCAAAAACCAATAGAGAAGTTAAGAACCTGGAAATTGGGATGAAGTTCAAGGAGAGTGAATCGAGGAGCAGGGGGAAAAACAACATCATTGTTATCCGATGAAGGTCAAAATTGTATCATGGAATGTTAGGGGATTGAATAAAAGGAGAAAAAGAAGGGTTGTGAAAGCACTTGTTCATAAATGGAATGTTGATGTCTATTGCTTACAAGAGACAAAGCTTGAAGGGGACGTGACAAAGGAAGTTAAACAATTATGGGGAGAAGATGGATTGATTGGGCTTGTCTAGAGTCTAACGGGAGAAACAGGGGGATTTTACTACTGTGGGACAAGAGGGTTTGGGACGGGTCAGTAGAAGGTTACGAGACACAGAGCATATCTTGCAAACTATCCTCTGTTTCTCAAAACTTTACATGGTTTATCACAGGGGTGTACGGATCAAATAGCAGAAAGGAAAGGCAAGATCTTTGGTGGGAATTAACAGCTTTCAGGGGGATATGCGAGGGTCCATGGGTGGTTTGTGGCAACTTTAACACCACCAGATACACACAAGAAAGTAGAAGTAGGGGGAGATACACTGGTGCTATGCAGGAGTTCTCAGACTTGATAGAGGAACTAGAACTGATTGATCTTCCACTCGCAGGAGGTATCTATACATGGTACAAAGGTAATAATCGTATTGCAGCGTCAAGAATAGATAGATTCTTGATATCGACTTAATGGGATGAAGAATTTAGCAACATCAAGCAGTCCTTATTGCCAAGGCTAGACTCTGATCATCTACCTGTCCTCATGCAATGTGGAGAATGGGAGCAAAAAAAATCTTACTTCAAATTTGAAAACTAATGGCTGGAAGTAGAAGGTTTCTGTGAGATGGTTAATGGATGGTGGAGCTCTTTTGTCGTCACAGGTGCACCAGACTACATTTTAGCAGTTAAGCTAAAAATGTTGAAACAGAAACTAAAAGAATGGAATCTTAACAACTATGGCAGTTTGGAGAACCGGAAAACAGAAATTTTGAATGAAGTTCAAAACCTAGACAGGTTACAGGAGCAGAGGAACTTGACTGAAGATGAACTTGTTCTCAAGACAAGTTTAGAGATGGAATTTGAGGAGATGTCAAAGTTTGAGGAGATTGCTTGGAGGCAAAGGTCCAGAATACTATGGCTAAAAGAGGGAGATAGGAACACAAGATTCTTCCATAGAATGACAAATTCACATAAGAGAGCCAACAACTTGGACAAACTTGAGATCAATGGAGAGCAGGTTTCTGACCCTGAGGTCATCAAAGATGAAATTCTACAGTATTACACCAACCTCTACACTGAAACTGAGACATGGAGACCAGATTTCAACTATCTTGACTGCCCAAAATTGACTGATGAGGAGGCTATATGTTTACAAAGACCTTTTGAGGAAGAGGAAGTTCTGGATGCTATTAGAATTTGTGTCTCTGACAAGGCACCAGGGCCTGATGGCTACTCGATGGGATTCTTTCAAAAATGTTGGGTAGTAGTGAAGGAAGATATCATGAAAACTGTTGAGAATTTTCATTCAAAGGAATTCTTTGAAAAAATTATTAATGCAACTTACATTGCACTAATTCCAAAGAAGAAAGTAGCCAAGGAACTGAGGGACTTCAGACCTATTAGCCTAATAGGGAGTGTGTACAAAATTATTTCTAAGATGTTAACAGAAAGACTCAAGTCTGTAATGAACAAGCTAGTGGACGACCAACAAATGGAATTTATCAAGGGAAGACAGATTGTAGATGCAACTCTAATAGCAAATGAATGTGTGGATTCTAGACAGAAGGGGCAAAAACCTGGAATCCTATGTAAACTTGATCTAGAAAAGGCTTTTGATCATGTCAATTGGAACTTTCTAATCAAAATAATGGAAGACATGGGATTCGGGAGAAAATGGCTGAAATGGATATTGTTCTGCATTAGCTCTGTCAGGTTTTCTATTCTGATTAATGGCACACCTGAAGGTTTCTTTCCATCGCAGAGAGGCCTTAAGCAAGGTGACCCTCTCTCCCCCCTTTTGTTTATCTTAGTCATGAAAGGTCTAAATTGTATGATAAAAAGGGCAAAGGCAAATGGTTGGATTAAGGGATTCAAGGTATCCAACAAACCTGACTCTGTGATGGATATTTCCCATTTTCTATACGCAGATGACTCTTTGATTTTGTGTGAAGCTGAGGTTGATCAACTGAGGCACATCAGACTGATTTTAGCTGTGTTTGAAGCAATTTCTGGGCTCCATGTCAATTGGATGAAAAGTCAGTTATTCCCTGTTAATGTGGTGTCTCATATGCACATATTAGCTGGAACTCTAGCTTGTGAAATTGGCAGCCTGCCAACTACCTACCTGGGTATGACTTTGGGGGCTAAAAATAAAGCATTGGAGATATGGGATGGGGTAATTGAAAGAAGTAAAAAGAGATTGGCCAAGTGGAAAACTCAATATCTTTCGCTTGGTGGCAGAGTGGTGCTAGTAAACAGTGTGTTAGACTCCATACCAACATATGTGATGTCTCTGTTCCCTTTACCAACTAAGGTGGAAAAGAGAATGGATACTATCAGAAGACATTTTATCTGGCAAGGTAACAAGGAAACAAAAGCTTTTCACTTAGTGAAGTGGAAGAATGTCATATCAAGCAAAGATAATGGTGTCTTGGGCATTAGAAACCTGAGACTACATAATAGAAGCTTACTATTTAAGTGGCTTTGGAGATACAACCATGAGCAACATGATTTATGGAGAAAAGTAATAGAAGAAAAATATGGTCAAGACTCCCAATTGTGCACTAAGAGAGTTACTTCCTCTTATGGGGTTAGTAACTGGAAAGCAATTAGGAATCTGTGGCCTTGTTTCTTCCAGAACACTGAAGTCAAGCTAGGAAATGGTAGGAAGGCTGCTTTTTGGGATGACAATTGGATAGGACATGGTCCTCTAAAAGACCAATATCCTGATCTATATTTGTTAGCTTCAAATCCTCATGCCAAGGTGGAAGAAATAAGGGGACAACAGGGATGTAATTTGAACTTTCGAAGAATGCTCAATGATTGGGAAGTGGATACAGTTGCTACATTGATAAACCAAATTGATCAACTGCAAGGCCTCTCAAATTGCGAGAACTCTTTGGTATGGAAGGGGTCAAGCACAAGATATTTCTCGGTGAATTCTGCTTACAAAAGCCTAATGGGCAATGTTCATTCTGATATGAGTTAGCCTTGGAGACAAATTTGGAAGGTAAATGCACCCACAAAGGTGTTATGCTTTGTATGGTTGGTGGCCAGAAAGCTTGCTTGACTGATGAAAAGCTTAAGAGAAGGGGATATCAACTGACCTCCAGATGTTATCTCTGTGGAAGGGAAGCAGAAGACAACTCCCACTTGTTTCTTCATTGTGTTGTTACCTCTCAACTGTGGCACATGTTTCTAAGTGTTGTCAGAATAAAATGGGTCATGCCAAAAGATACATCCGACCTCTTGAGATGTTGGGCTGGTGTGATAGGTGGGGTCAGACAGAAGAAATGGTGGCAGAAGATCCCAACCTGCATTTGGTGGTCAATCTGGAACGAGAGGAACTCCAGATGTTTTGAGGATGTCAGCAACTCCATTCAGAAAATCAAAACGAACTGTTTAGTATTTTTTCTTTTTTGGTGTAAAGAATGCCCTGTATCTGATAGTGACTCCATACTTGATATCATAGAATCCCTGTAAGTTTCTGTAGTGGGGGATTCTTTTACTTTTTGGGGATGTATTCTGTCACTTTTAGCAGCACAATCTTTGTGCTGTTTATATTTATAAAATGTTATCTTTCTCAACAAAAAAAATACGCAATCAAGATTGACTTCACTTGAAAAACGTAAACTTTTGGACTGATAGTCCCAACACCTGAAAGTATAAAGCGGTGGGATGACACAAGATTTTACGTAAATGTCATGCCATTGATTATATGGAAACATGTTTCCTTGTGGTGGATACAGTTGCTTTCAGATTTTAGTTTGGCAATACCTGGTAAATTTATATGCGTATATAAAAACATTGAAGGATTTAAACTGTTCTTAAGCATGTTAAGGTTCCCAAAATTTTTTATTAAATAAAGCTTCAACAAATCTTTATGTGGATTGGAGAAATCATGGCGTACATGATTTATTTTTATGTCTATTGCAATTTGTGCATTATATATCTCGCTAGAACCATGAGTATAACAATATGCTAGCGAGATATAGTTTTATTCTTATATAAAGATATTGGAATATTATTAGTATTATATTGCAAAAAGAATCATTGATATAGATTTGCTAATTCTAATAAATAGTATCAAGATTTTGTTGGTTATGCAAATGCAGGCATTTTCTGAAGTTCGTTCTTCAAACAATCTATTTGTATGTGAGAGTACTGTCATATTATTATTTCACAAGGCAGTCAATTGTTGATACTTATCCAAGTCATGTCAATATACCCGCAACTGATAAAGCAAGTGACTCAACACACAATAGATGTGTGACTTTTGTTGAAGAGAAGATTCCAATAATAGTGAGGGCGATGATATTTGTTTATCTCAATTGAAAGAAAGATATATTGAAGGAGGCACAATAAATCATATATTTCATCAAAGTTCTTTGTCAGACACAATCTTCAACAGAATGATGAAATAGATGTTCAACAAATTCGTTCAAGTGATAATTTGGCGGAATAATTCACTAAGGCATTGACTATCTCAACATTATAGATGTTGTTATACAAGCTTGGAATTTGTCGTCTCCGAAAAATAAAGTGATATTTTCATCAGGGGGAGACAAATACGTATTGTACTCTTTTTTACTTGGCTAAGGTTTTACCAGTGGGTTTTTCTTGCAAGGTTTTTAATGAGGCGGCAAGTAATGTGTATTACAAGATATGTGTACTCTTTTTCCTTCACTAAGATTTTTTTCGTACTAGGTTTTTTCTTAGTAAGATTTAACGAGGCACATTATCTATAGACATCCAAGGGGAAGTGTTATGAAATATTATAATTATATTAGTGGATGTCTATAACTCCTACAGAAGTTACTTCCACTACTCTTCTCTATTAACCTCCCACTATTCTTCACCATTATGGTTGTAACTCCCACAACTCCATAACCTCCTCTATGATCTTCCACCATGATCTCAATAGTTAATACCATGTTCATGACATCCCTTTGTATTACCTATATCATCCTATAAATAGAGGGCTTGGGCATCACATTGTACACACTTGAATACATGGAAGAAATAAGATTATCTCCTCTCTTTCTCTCTATATCTCTTAACTTATTTTTCCTTGTTTTATATTGTTAGTTTGAGCTTAGTTTCTTAACAATAAAAACTTTTTATATCTTTATGTAGATATGTTTGACTATCAATTTCAAACTTCTCAAATTAATTCGTTAATTACTATAATTTGTTACTCCCACAGTTTCAATTTATAAGGCATAGTTTGATATTCCACTAGACTTTTAAGAAAATAATCAATAATTTTGACACGTATGGTATAAATATGTCAAGTCATATTTGTAGAGCAATAAAAAATTTAAAATTTATTATTTGTGAGATTGAAAGTTTATCGATAAAAATAAAATGAGAAGTTTAAGTTTTTATTATACTAATAAATATAAAATATTACCATTAACAATCAACTTCTGTACACCTCATGAGCGCCTATATTTGCAACTTCCATGTAAAGGTGTTACATTTAGGCCTCCAATCAACCAACAAGAAAACAGTAGACTAAATTTTCACCTTGCCCTAGTACATCCTCCTATTTTAATCAAACTAATAAAGACAGTAACAAACAGAAACAATGCCTAACTTATTGTATAACTTCTGGAACAGACACTTTGACACTTTTTGCCTTTATTCGATGTTTGTATACTCTCTAGTCTAGTTTTGACTTCTTTTTGTATCTGTGCAATTGCAAACTGTGTATTCACAGTCGTGTCTCTAAAAAATCTCCAATTCCTTGCTTGTAATGTGTGGTATATATTCGACCACCATATTTTTTAGGCTCGTACACTTTCTCCCATGCAACCAATTGGACTTTCCTATGTTCTTTAGAAGTGCCCTATAAGTAATCCCTACACCTATTGTCCACCTCCTTAAGAACACTCTGGGGGAGTATAAAAACAGATGGAGAACTGTACAACATTAACAATCTGGAATCTTCTTACATAGGATAGTTCTTTTGAGTATGCATGGGTAATCTTGTGTGTTATCATGTCTAGTAGTTGGTTGAATTCCATCTTGCTCAATTTCTTGGATGAGAGAGGTAGGCCAAGATACCTCATAGGCAAAGTATCATAGACAAATCCTGTCATTGCAATTATCTCTTCTTGTTCTTCTTTTGTGATCTCTTGCCAAAAAAATGCTTGACTTTTGAGTTTGCCACCAATCTTGTGACTGCTAAAATGATCTAACACTTCCATAACTCTCTATATTGACTACCTGTCACCTTTACAGAAGATCATGAGATCATTTGCAAAGATCAAGTGAGTAAGCCTCAAACTCATGCACATAGGACAAAACTTAAAATCTGGTAATTTTTCCATTCTCTTCAAGGTTCTGGATAGATACTCCATCACCAAAATAAACAATAATGGTGAAACTGGGTCCTCTTGTCTTCTCTTTCCTTCCATCAAAGTACCATAGCTCTCCCCATTCACATTTACTGAGATTTTAATATAAGTAAATGAGTTTGGGAAACCATAACCAATTAATGCTTTCTCTATGAAGTCCCAACTAATCATATTATATGCTTTTTTCAAGTCAATCTTCATGAGGCACCTAAGTGATGTCTTCCTATTATAGTGTCTCAGTAAGTCATGATGTATCAGTACATTATGAACCAGTGATCTTCTCTCCACAAAAACAGTTTGTGTTGTGTGTGATCAAATGTTTAAATGCTTCCTTCAGCCTAATACACAGTACCTTTGAGATACATTTATATAATACATTGCAGCAAGAAATTGTTGTTGAACTGACCTGCAAACTGATGTGCTGGTACTTTAGGAATCAAAGCAATAAGAGTGGAGTTTATCTGCCTCAATAGCTTTCCACTTCTGATAAATTTCAACACAACATTGGTCCTCCCCTACATGCTTTTTTGAAAAATCACTCTCATAACCATCTGGACCTGGACTCGTGTTTACATCAATGCTAAACATGGCCTGTTTTACATCTTCCCCTATGTAGTCCCTTGCTAGTTCAAGAAGTTGAGCCATTATAAGGGTATGCCCATTCTTCAGGAAACTATTGAAAGCTTTAATTTTGTACTTTTCTTTCCTCCCCAATAACTCTTTGTAGAAAGTCACAAAGATACTAGTTACGGCTTCAGGATTTGTCTACAATATACCTTCATTTTTGCTATTGCTTGTTGAAGCTTTCTATGCTTAATAACAACGTAGAAGTATCTGGTATTGTGATCCCCAATTGTATCCGTGTTTCTTTACTTCTTTGTCGAAGAAACACTTCTGAAAAGTATAAGAATCTCTTAAACTTTTGGAATTTGGCTTTTTCATGCTTTTGTAGTACATGATACATTAGATCCTTTTACAATAATAGTGAGCCTTTATTAACTCATCCTTATCCTCTGTAGCTTCTGTTATTATATCCCTGAAATGTTTCCTGTTTAACTCATTTAGTGCTTGCTTTAGATGTCTCAATTTCTTCACTACTTGTAGCATATTGCATCCCTCAACAGGTATTTGACAAATTGTTTCAACACTAGACAAGAATTTTGCATGGCATGACTATACGTTGTAGTACTTAAAAGGTCTGTTTGGTTTCTTTATTGTCTGGTTATGTTCTATCTTCACTAGGCAGTGATCGCTGAACCATTCAGGTTGGAAAATAGCTATTAAGTCAGGCATGACAGTCAATCGGTCATTATTGACAAAAACCCAATCAATATTTGAGTATACCCTGTTACTTCCTTGTTTATAACTACATGCGTATCTACTTCCTTTTGGGGGAAGCTCTATCAGTTCACATGAACTTGCACAATGCTGGAAATCATTTACCTCAGCATGATAAATGGAATTCCACCTATCCTGTCATCCATATTCAATACTGAATTGAAGTCTCCCATTACAAGCAAAGGCATGGTGTTCCCTTGGTTTAAGCTCTCTATATATTTCAATAATTCCTTCCTTTCATCCTTTGTGTTATAAGAATACACTACAGTTAATAAAAAGGCCAAGTTAAGGGAACATTGTATCACTTTGCAGGTAATTGCCTGACCATTGCCTCTCAGGTAAGTTACTTGAAATTAATCAGGTCTCCACACTACCATAATTCTCCCATTGTAATGATACTCCAAATTAGTGACATAATTCCAACCACTAAACATTCTGTTTGCTATATCCTTAATTTATTTTAACCTTATCTTGGTTTCAACAAGTCCAAGTAATTCTATTCTTTTACTATTGCAAAGGATATTTACTTCCCGTTGCTTATTAGGGCCATAAAGGCCCCTAATGTTCCATTATAGCAAATTATCCATTCCCTAAAGAATAATTTGAGGGCCTCCCTAAGTTTTCTTTGCTTAATTTCGACTCTACTCATTTGCCTCTGCCCTGTTAAGGGCCAGAAAAGAATTGTGAGCATGCAATTGCTGTGTTTGCCTCACTGTGTCTTTGTTCGTGTTCAATGGAGTGATCCAGCCTGTTATACTCTTCTATGGTTTCTGACCCTGCTTGCCCTTCCCAGTACCAGCTACCCATTTTCTTTCTTTTGGCATCTCTTTATCCTTGTCACTAGGCCCTTGTTTGGTGCCTGCATCATTCACCTTATTCTTCCCCCTCTACTCTCTTTTGGAGCTAACTTCAGCCTGCTTTTCCACCTGTTTACCTGGTGACTTTGTTACTGATTGTTTCTTCCTTCATGCCTCCTCTATGTCCATATTTACTATAATATTTGCATAAGATGGGCTTCCAATCGTATTGGACCTTCTGCTCCACCAGACTTCATTTCTCAGTCCTAAACATTATCGTATCAGGTACGTATCAGGTTGTGGTGTGTCAATGTTCACCTCAATAAGTAACATAGCAAAGTTCAACCCTAATTTCTTCTCAGTCTTTTAGTCCACCATTAACGACTTACCAATTAGGCTACCTATCTTGCTAAGACCTTTAGGGCTCAAATGTTTGAAGTCAAGCCCTGGCAATTTCACCCTATGGGTATTGTGGACAACTCTTCTCTGGAAAACTCCATATATGCGTCTAGGATTAATTTCACTGTGAATGGTGTATTATCAAAGTGATAGATCCCCTCCCCCTCTATAACCTCATTCTTCCCCACTTCTGAATCAAATCTGGCTAGTATGATTCCAATTTTAGCATAGAAATCTTATTGATTCCATGTTTAGCCCATAGCCTTTGTAATTTGTATGAACCCGTTCAACATAGAAAATGGTGGATGAGCCCCAAGCATATAACAATATTTTCCAACACAATATTTCAGTACTAATGTCATATGTTTTAATTTCACAAACATGTACCTCACCATGCATTTTCGAAGCGACATAGTCGAGCTTAAACCCAACATTTGAGATCTTTGATATGTCAACTTTGTCCCAAATTGAGGATCACTACTTCTGCTTCAGCTTTGTCTGCCCATGACAGCTTCCGAGTCCCAATTGAGCTTCAAGTCCTCGTTTCTTCAACCGGAATTGGCACTTCCATTGTGTTTTCCTCATTAACACTTTTCGTCACTATATCGCTCTCAAAATTCCACACTAGGCCCAACTCGATTTCCTTTCAATTTCACCTGCGTTGGTTGCGTCATGGATGTTTGTGCCAACAGAGCTTTCTGAGAGGGGATGCAAGCTCTCTTTCCTGCCATGGATGGCATATGTTTAACCTACATCGATAGAGATCTTATTTCAATGCCACTAGTCTAAGTTAAAACTATTAAATTTAAAAAGATATATTCTTTTTCGGAAGACTAATAGAAAAATAGTGTTATTCTTTTCATAACGGTAAAGTATACTACCACTTGTATAATTTACAAGTTAAATAAAGATATTAAATAGTATATGGTCAAACACGAATAAAATGGCGGTGCAACTGCGGTGCCGGAGTCGCCATTTGTACCAGATTTTGATGTTGATCCACCTATTAGGCCCGGTGACGATGACCCGACCGAGAGTCTAGAAGCTTCTACGCAACCATTAAAACATGGATTGACTCAGCAACCATTAAAACAACAATTATTTGCAACATTCTTTTTTTTCATTTTTCATGAATAATTTGCCCCAACGGAAACCACGAGTACTATGAGAGACAAACTCAGAGGCGTTTGATAGGTTTTTCGCTTATGGCCCCTTACTATTCTTGTGACTGCAAAATGTTGTACCCTTCTTCCCTTTTGGTTACTAGGGTAAATTGGGGTTGACAATGAAGGTTCGAAATCTGCTATCGACGAGATGACATTAGGGTTATTCTTGAACAAAGACGACAGAGTTTTGGGGCTGAGCAACTTGAAGAGTCTATTAACTTTTTTATGTTGTATTTCAATGTATCTCTCTGTATTTTATATATTTTATTGTATTCATTATCTTTTTTTCATTGTATTTCAATGTATCTCGATGTATTCCATGTATTTCATTATATTCTGATGCGTTCCAGTAATTATCGAGCTAAGAAACAAGGAAAGGAGAGAAACCTAAAGAGTAAAAATGGAATAATTACTCCTGAATAGAATCTCTAGGCTCAATTATGAGTTGAGTGTAAATGAGAGAGAAGAGAGAAGACTAGTTTATTGATTTAACATCCAAAAGACTGAGAATTACACAGTAGGAATCAAACTATATACTAATATATTAGTTATAACTAACTTTTGGAAGTCTAACAACCTTCCAACTACTTCTAACAAACTCTAACTACCCAACTTTATATGAGCTACTGAAAACGACTATTATTGATTTAGTAACTAATTAATAGGATGGTAACAATACCCCCCCTCTTCAAGAATCCTTGTCCTCAAGGATTGAATTGTGAAAACTTCAACTTGAAGAACTGTAAGTCTTCCCAAGTGCTGTCTTTAGGTGGTGCATTCAACCATTTCACCAGTACCTGTGTGATCGCTTTGCCATGCTTCTTATCAAGTCTCCTGTCCATAATAGTTTCAGGTTCCAATAGAACATGGCCAGAATCAGAGTGCACAATAGGCAACACTGCAGAGGCAGTGTGGTTGCCTAACTTCTTCTTCAGCAGGGAGATATGGAAAGTAGGGTGAATCTTAGAGTGAGAGGGTAGATCTAAGGTATAAGCAACAGACCCCACCCTGCCTAGTGGACCAAAAGATTTTGTAGATAATTTCTGATAGGCATGATCTTTTAAAGAAAGTTTCCTGTATGGTTGAAGCTTGATGAAAACCTAATCACCTACTTTATAGGACCTTTCAGTTCTATTTTTGTCTGCTTGCATCTTCATTCTATGTTGAGCTTTCTACAGATGATGCTTTAGAGCTCTCAAAGTAGCTTCCCTGGCCTGCAAACTTCTATCAACCACATCTAATTGAGAGTCAAAGGGCATGTAGGGAAGGAGTGGGGGAGGTTTGTGTCCATAGACTGCTTCATAAGGGGTAATATTTGTGGCTGAGTGATAGGTGGTATTATACCACCATTCTGCTAGGGGTAACCATAGTGGCCAATCCTTAGGTTTTTCAAATGTCATGCATCTCAAATAACACTCCAAGCATCTATTAACAACCTCAGTCTGCCCATCTGTTTGAGAATGATAGGCAGAAGAAGTTAAGAGTGAAACCTTCTACAATTTGAATAGCTCTTGCCAAAATTTGCTGGTGAAAACTTTGTCCCTATCTGAAACTATGGTTTTGGGCATACCATGTAGCTTAAACACTCTATCCATCAAAGCTTGAGCTACATCTAAAGTTGTATAGGGATGTTTGAGTTCCAAGAAGTGAGCAGTTTTACTCAATCTGTCCACCACCACCAAAATAACCTCTATGCCTGCAGCTTTAGGTAGACCCTCTATAAAGTCCATAGAAATGTCCTGCCATACCTTTTCCAGGATTGGTAAAGGCTGGAGTAGGCCAGGGTATGCCGCATTTTCTCTCTTGCACCTTTGACAAATGTCACACTCCCTTATATGTTTGTAAACACCTTGCTTCAATTTCTTCCAATAGAAATCCTTTTCTATTCTCTTGTATGTAGCAGTGATTCCAGAATGGCCTCCAATATAGCTGTCATGATAGAAGGTTAATAGTTGTTTCCTCAATGATTGGTCAGCTCCTACCATCTTGATACCAGCTGAGCTTGACATATTCCAATAACTGTGAAGAGACTCCAGAAATACTAAAGAGTTGGATGGATTCCTCTTTTCTTGATAGGGCATCTGCTACAAGATTTTCCTTCCCTTTTTTGTTGGATATAGTATAGTCATATCCTAACAGCTTCACCAACCACTTTTGTTGATTGGTAGTAGTGATTCTTTGTTCCAAGAGGTACTTAAGGCTATGATGGTCTGTCTTGATCACAAAGTGCTTGCCCAAAATATAGGGTCTCCATTTCTGAACAGCAGTTACCAAGGCCAAAAGTTCCCTTTCATATACTGAAAGATCCTTGTTCTTCTCTGATAGTCCTTTACTAAAGACGGCTATTGGTTTGTTGTCTTGCATCAACACTTCCCCAATGCCTTCACCTGAAGCATCAATTTATATTACAAATTCTTTAGAGAAGTCAGGCAATGTTAGGAACATGAGCAGAAGTAATAGCCTTCTTCAAGGCTTCAGTAGCCACTGAATTCCAATCAAAGCTTCCCTTGTTGAGTAGGTCATGTAATGGTTTAGCAATTAGGCCATAGTCTTTGATAAATCTCATGTAATACCCAGTAAGACCAAGGAAACCCCTCAATCCCTTCAGTATGTTTGGTTGAGACCAACTCAATACAGTTGATACTTTCTGTTGGTCCATAGCCACTCCCTCATTACTGATAACATGGCCCAAATAATCTATTTGTGTAACTCCAAAAGCACGTTTGCTTTTTTTTTTTGACAAACAACACATGAGACCTCAATATCTGGAAAGCCTCCTCCAAGTGAATCATATGATCTGACCAGTTGGAACTATAAATGAGTATGTCATCAAAGAAAACCAAAATGGATTTCCTAAGATAACTATGGAAGACGTGGTTCATGAGACTCTGAAAAGAAGATGGAGCATTAGTCAAACCAAAGGGCATTACCACAAATTCATAATGTCCATGGTGAGTCCTAAATGCTTTTTTAGGAATGTCCTGCTCAAACATCCTAATTTGATGGTACCCCGACCTTAGATCCAATTTTGAAAAGTACTTGGCTCCATGTAATTCATTTAGTAATTCCTCAATAACAGGAATTGGAAACTTATCCTTTATTGTGTTGTTGTTCAACTCCCTATAATCCACACACATTCTCCATGTTCTATCATACTTATTCACCATTACAATAGGAGAAGAGTAGGGACTGGTGATGTGCCTTATCACCCCAGAATTCAACATCTCATCTACCATTTTTTCAATCTCATCTTTCTGAATGACTGGATATCTGTAGGGCCTCTTGTTTATTAGAGCAATACCTTCTTTTAGAACAATCCTGTGATCATGTTCCCTTGAAGGTGGTAGTCCTTTAGGTTCCTCAAATATGTCCTTGTACTTTTGCAGAATCAAGTCTAGTTCTGCAGCCTTTTCTTGGTCTTGATCTTGGCCTACCAATGAAAACAAATCAGCAGTTTCACTTGGACTTCCTTCTTCTAATACCCCCACTGATATCATGCATAACTCCATTGGCTTGGAAAGCAACTTGTCCATTCTTCCTGCTTGAATAAGCTTGGCAGCAAGAGGTTGAATCCCCCTTAAAGAAATTTTCTTGCCCATGATAGTAAACTCCATCTTGAGTTTCCTGAAATTCTATAGGATATCACCTAAAGTGACCAACTATTGGATGCCCAGAACCATATTACATCCCCCTATAGGCAATACCAGCATATCAGAATCAAAAGAAACTCCCTGCATCTTCCACACTAGTTTCTTGCAAACATAATGGCTTTGCACCTTATTACCATCAGCTACTGATACTACAAAAGGAGCTATGACAGTCAAAATACATCCTAACTTCTTGGCAGTGTTGAGATCCAAGAAATTATGTGTACTTCACGTATCAATAAGTACATGAACTGACCTCCCTTTGACAGATATCGTCACCCTCATGGTTTTAAAATCATGTGCACCATTCACAGCATGCACAGATCATGAGGTAGAATAGACCCCTCTGCATCAGTTTCTAGGCCTTGGGCTAACATAGTTAACAACTCTGCTGGATCCAACATGACATCTTCCTCTACTTCCACCATTCCCTCTTCTTCTGCAACTTCCATAGAGAAAAACTGCCTTTTCTTCTTGCACACATGTCCCACAGTATATTTCTCATCACAATGGAAACATAACCCCTTGCTTCTTTTTTCCTCCATCTCAGCACTAGTCAAGAGCTTAGGATTTTTGTAGGCTGGTTTAGAATTGTTAGGATACGAAGCCTGTTTTTTTGGAAAGGTCTGAGAAGGTTTAAATGGTATGTGATTCCCTCCCTAAGGAGAGAAGGATGCAAGCTGAAACCTTAGGACATTTCTGGGGGTAGGAAGGATGGAATTAGAAGAAAAAACTTGTTTTTGCACTTCTAATGTTTGCTCTTGGATTCTGGATAGACTAATGGTTTTGGCTAGAGACCTAGGGCCTAGCATCTTAACAAGCAGACCAATTTCTGGTTTTAACCCCCTTAAGAAACAACTAACAACATACGCCTCTTGCAACTCGACTCGATTAAGTAATTCATCAAAATTATCTACATAGTCTTGGACAGAAGTTACCTTCCTGAGATCCTTGAAATCACCCGTAGGATCATCAAAAGGTTCAACGCCAAATTTGGCATAGAGGCATATCACGTACTCTCCCCATCGAGGCCATTCTCTATTCACCCTTGACTTCATGAAACTTTGATGCCATTGCAAAGATCGACCCTCCAGTTTGCACGAAGCTAATTTGACCCTAGATTCCTCAGGAGTTTAATCCACATTGAAGAATTGTTCGCATTTGTACAACCAGTCCTTTAACCCAGTTCCATCAAACCTAGAAATAGCCACATCGACTTGATAGTTTCTGGCTGGATTTGGATTCTCAACAGGTTTGGGAGCTCGAGCTTCTATCCTTTCTTCGTTCATATCCACAACTGGGACATTTTGGACAGGATTTCCCCCATTATTCATCATCATCCTTCTGATTTCCTCCAAGGCTTGAGCCATTCTCGACTCTACAGAATTGGTCAATTCTATTACAGAATTTACCACAGTATCCATCGATCCCTTGAGAGCATCAACATCTTTGCGTAGTTCCGCCATGCGAGTATTGTGATCACCCATTTCATGTCCAAGTAATCACTGGTTCTAATACCAATGATGTGTTCCAGTAATTATCGAGCTAAGAAACAAGGAAAGAAGAGAAACCTAAAGAGTAAAAATGGAAGAATTACTCTTGAACTGAATCTCTAGGCTCAATTATGAGTTGAGTGTAAAGGAGAGAGAAGAGAGAAGACTAGTTTACTGATTTAACATCCAAAAGGTTGAGAATTACAGCAGTAGGCATCAAACTATATACTAATACATTTTGGCGGGAAAGTTAGTTATAACTAACTTTTGGAAGTCTAACAACCTTCCAACTACTTCTAACAAACTCTAACTACCCAGCTTTATATGAGCTACTGAAAACGACTACTACTGATTTAGTAACTAATTAATAGGATCGTAACATATTCACTGTCTAGTTATATTCCATGAATGTATTCATATATTTTTTAATTAATATAATTTATGTATTCAGATGTATTTATGTATTCAAATTTATAATTGAGTTTGTTGAGTTATATTAGGAGTCTATTTGTCTTAATTGATTCACTTTTCGTTTAATAACAGCTGAATAGACCACAATTTATGCTATTTACGTTACTGTATTCACAAATACATATCGTGAATACAATAATCTATCTAGCTGTAATCCCTTGTTTCACGCCGTGAATACATTCGAATACAATAATCTGTCTAGCTGTAATCCCCTGATTCACGCCGAGAAATGCTACTGTATTCATGAATACATTAGCTTAAATACATCGAATACACTCTAAAAAAACCTGAAAACATAGCTATAGGAAGTAATATAGTAAATGGTAACTACAACTAGCTAATAACTACTAAACAATAGTCGTTTGTGAAAATTTCTCCAAATAAAAAGAGATGAGAGGTTATAAAAGCTATCCACTTTTAGGCTGCTATTCAGTAGTTGAAAAATAGACTAGAGCTTAAAAATGCAGTAAAGCAGTTGAAAAATAACCGCACGAACTTCAGGCAAGTTATCCACCCAACTAGTTGGTATGATGGTATCATGATCACGCCCAACTATGCCTTATAAATAGGACTAAGCGGTCGTTGCAAATATAATCCGGTTTACAAGTCCGAAGTCGAATCCCACAGAGAACTAAGACTTAGCTACAATTGTTCAATATTGCTAAGAAAATAAGCTCGAACAATTCCTAGGTTATAAATATTAAGATTCTTATATCTAATTAACTAAATAATGAAAGTAGTAGATTAACAACTAAAGATACTATGGGTTGGAGAAAAGATTAAGGAGGTCTAGATTATGATTTTCCCTATTATCGGAATCTTTTCCGCTACGTCTTCTATAATTTCGCCTAAGTATTCTCTACTGATCATGAGCGCTCTGCGTGTTGTAATTCTCTCCCGAGTATCTACCACAATTTACTAGACATATTCTCCCGAATTACGCTTGGTGGACTTTAATTACAGCTCACTTAGATCGCACCTAAGGTTTCGCTATCCCTAATCCCACCTTTAAACCCTTGGTTATTGATTCCTCACATACGTCGGGAGTGATGTTGTTCAACAACTACCTAAATATGCACTCTCTCCCCAGTAATACTGTAACGACCCGATCAGTCATTACGTAGAACCTGCATTATAATTACTGTATTTGACTTGTCATAGGTTGGTTATACCATTATGGATATGTTGGAGTTGATAGGCTTGAAATCGGAGTGGTTAAATGAGAATTCAGTCACTTAGTCCTTAAGAATAGCCTTAAAATGAGAAAAAGTCAACTAAGAGTTTACTTATTGGTAAACGACTCCAGAATGTGAATTTTAAAACTCGAATAGCTTCGTTAGGTGATTTGGGACTTAGGAGTGTGTCCGAAATAATTTTGTGATGCCCGGTGTAGTATTAGGCTTGAATTGGCGAAAGTTAGTTTTTGGAGATTTCAGGTTGGCAGTGGAAAATAGGCTAGTGGGGTTGTAATGGAATTCTGAATGTTGGAACATGTTCGTAATGTCATTTTAGACTTGTCTGCAAAATTTCAGGTCAAACGGAGTTGATTTGGATAGTTTCAGCATCATTGGTGGATTTTAGAAACATCAAAGTTCTTAGGCCTGAATCCGAGGTAAAATTGGTGTTTTGATGTTAGTTTTGGTGTTTTGAGAGTGCAACTAAGTTTGAATTATCATATGGGATGTGTTGGTAAATTTAGTTGAGGTCTCTAGGGCCTCGGGACGACTTCGGATGGTTAACGGAATTTAACTTGGCCATTTCAAGAATATTTCGACGTCGTTCTTCAAGAATAAGTGGTACCATACTAAGCAAATGAGTTCCAAATTCAGTTTTGATTGAAGCATTAGATCCGTATCGAAATTTCGGAGCCATAAAACAAAGAATCGACGAATTTGTACATCGTATGAGAGAGTTATGCACATTTTCGTGACGGGGAAAAATAATTTCCATTGCCAGCGCCCAGGGTAGCGCAGGGCGCCGGGATTTTTTTGCTACTGTAATCAGCGCTACAGGCAGCGCCCGGAGCCACCTGTGGCTCCCAAAACGTAAAACTCTATAAAACGAGAGTTTTTGGCCATTTTTAACAAAAATAGAGTTGGGGGAGCTCAGTGTGGGAGATTTTCTGAGGGGTTTTCACGAATTTGAACGAGGTAAGTGTTCTTTATCTTAAATCCTTTATAGATCATGATTCCCCACTCAATTATATCGCAAATCCATGAATTTATTGAAGAACAATCGGATTTTTTT
>ML278576.1:0-63450 GCA_005239495.1 Nicotiana undulata
GAAATATTTACACCAAAAATAGTATAGAATTTGGGTGTGGTCAAAAATTAGTTGTTCACACATTGTATACCCTCGCCTATCATTATCCTTATTCACTTACCTCCATCCGCTAGTGCTCGTAAGGTTTCCCTTGAATTGAAATTTCAGTTGTCTCCCTAGTGGTACTCTCTTTTATTTCTTTAACACTTATATTGTACCTTATACTACCCCAACTCCTATTTGAATATTTCTCGAGGATTACAATGTCGTATTTGAGAGACTGAATTTCCTATGTAGTATGTTTATCTTGCATGATCTACTGATTTGTCTGTATCCTCCTATCTATCCATAACTAGACTCTTCCTGAATCAACTATAGACTACCCGTTGGTCCACTCTCATATATGTATTTTATGTAACGCCTCTTGGGTTATGTCCTTTGTCTTAACTTACCTCTCGTACGGGATCCTTATGTATCAAGTGTCCATTCCCACTTATTTATCAATATCATCGAGTGCGAAACCCTTATTGATTCTCCCCGGCGTCATGCTTGCATTATGTTATGGAGTCATGTTATATCTGTAGGATCTGAATAAATGCAATCTCATTCCTTTCACCTTTTTACCGCATTCTTCCTTTAACATTCAATAGTTACCTCTTCATCTTTGGCATTTTTTTCACATCTTCACTGACATATTACTCACCTTGAGTTAACCCTTCTACACCAGGGATAATTGGATTTCTTACGCACAAGGTGACACCTAGGGTAACTGGCACATTTAGTCCCTTAAGCTTAACTCTGCTTATAGTGCTTGCTTTAGGGAAGCGTCTTCATGAATGAATATGCTGACCCAAAGGGTCATCTTGTGATTTAATACTCTATTTCGGGCTCATTAGCTTTAAAAACCTTATTTTTACTCATCTCGATTTGAGTGTGCAGTCCGGGCAAAAATCTAGAAAGCCCTTAGGAATTTCGAAATTTGGGGATTTAGACCTCAAATTGAGGTTGGATTCCAAAACCAATTGTATATCCGGGCTCGGGGGAGAATGGGTAAACGGATTTTGGTCCGAACCTCGAGTTTGGACCAAGCGGGCCGGGGTCGATTTTTGACTTTTGTTGGGAAAACTTAGGGAAACTATAATTATGCATTTTAGTTTATTCCTTTAGCAATAATTGATGATATTAAACTAATTATGATTAGATACGGGTGGGTTGAAAGGTGAATTCTAAAGGGAAAGTTGTACTTGAGCAGTGAGTGGCCTGCATAATCGAGGTAAGTGTTGTGTCTAACCTTTGCTTGAGGAAATAAGTATTATGTGATTACTTGCTACATGTTTTGTTAGAATACGATGTATAGGTGACGTGACGAGCACATATACGTTGTGGTCGAGTCATAACATGCGAGTGAAAGTCCATTATTGATATTCTTGTAGTCTTAAAGCCTATTATCCATGCTTATTGTTGCTATTGAAATGTTGGGAGAATTGTATCTGGTTCCAACGAGATGGATAACATTGTGAACATTGATTCGAGGTTGAGATGTTAAATTGTGAAAGTAATTATTTATGAAATATTGATTTCCTTATGAAACTTCTCTTGATCAGTTGTTATTGATTCTGTGAATGGTGAGGAAGAGTGTAAAAGCACGAAGGGTGATGCCGTGCATGATTTAATTATATGGTGAGGAAGAGTGTAAAAGCACAAAGAGTGATGTCGTGCATTCTTATTTATTATCTGGTGCGGATGAGAGTAAAAGCACGAAGGGTGATGTCGTGCATTCTTATTTATTATCTGGTGAGGATGAGAGTAAAAGCACGAAGGGTGATACCATGCATTCTTATTTATTATTTGGTGAGGTTGAGAGTAAAAACACGAAGGGTGATGCCGTGCAGATTTCCTTTCTATTTTAGTTGCTTAGTTTGTTTTTGAACACTGTTTATTTCTGTCTTCTCGTTTTTCTCACTCCTTATGTTGAAATCCCCCACTGCGTGCCCCTTCCCATTATTTGATGTTTTATTTCTTTATTTTCTGTTATGTAAAATGGCATGATTATACTGTTCAGGTTTTAGGTGGTGTCTTGTCCTAGCCTCGTCACTACTTCACCGAGGTTAGGCTCGAGACTTACTAGTACATGGGGCCGGTTGTATTGATACTACACTCTGCACTTTTTGTGCAGATCCAGGTTTAGGTCCGAGCTAATTTTGAGTAGTAGGTGTCACTTGCGCAGGAGACACGAGGTAGATCTGCCGACGTCCCCAGATTCCCGGAGTCTCTTCCTTTACATCCATTTGCTATTTTATTTAGTTCACAAACAGTTATACATTTTCTTTCAGCAAAATACTTTAGTAAATTCTTAGTAGTTCGTGAATTGTGACTCCAAACCCTGGGTAGCTAGACATACAGTTTCTTTGTCATGCACAGTAGTATAATGCAAGTTTCGATCTCTTACTTTAATTATTTTATGTTGAGTTGTGGTAGTTCTCAATATCGTGTAAGATTATTATGTTGCAACTTCTAATGTTGGCTTGCCTAGCAAGTGCAGCGTTAGGCGCCAACACGGTCCCGACGATGGAAATTCGGGTCGTGATAATGACCTTTAAGGGTTATTCTTCTATTGTTCATTCTATTACTGTCGAAACACGATCTCTGAAACGATGCCGACTATTACCAATTCCTTCGGTCCTTAATTCATGTTCAGTTTATCTTGTTCACTAGCCCATACTAATTTCTATTACTTTGAGGGTCTCACTCTTCCTTCGGGTAATCACGTTTGAGTCACCAACTCATTTCTCGAAACGAGGGTATGACTTTATGGATTATACTTTTATTGTCTCAAGGCATGTCTCCTCTTGTATTTTCCTTCACTTGACTATAGACTCTGTCATCTTGTCATATTTTGATTTACCGTTATCACTCATTTATCACATCTTACTCATAATGCTTCATTTACTATCTTCTTATTCTCCTGCTAATATCTCTGTTTATTACCTTATTCTAAAAACTTCAATAAAACAGCCTTTCGCTTTTAGATCCCCTGCACCATCTCATCGGCCCTTGGGTCGACTAACATTCTCTCTTTACTAGGGGTAGGAGTCATCCTAAGGTAAATATTCATCCCTTCTAGGATATCTTCTGAACTTTCTAAACATTCTAGTATTCATATCCGACTATAGAGAGTACCATACCAAGTATCGGAAGATGGTCAAGAGTGTTAGCGAGGATGGTCAATTCCAAGAGTTGAGCGATGCGATCGAGACGAAGAACGAAGAACTGAAGGAGAAAGATGAGGAGATCATGAGAGCCATTGACCGATGCAGCATGTTGAAGGAAACACTGAGGTCTAAGGAAGATGAACTTGAACTGAGTAAAGGGGAATGTAGATCTCTAGGCAAACGTGGCGTCCTTGAAGGTCAAGCTCGAATAAAGCAAGGCTAGGGCTGCCGACTTGGGGGCAGAATTGAGCATTAGGGTCGCAGAGCTGAATCTAGCTGATAGGACCAGGATGGCCGCCGTGGCGAAGGAATCAGCTTTGGAGGGTGCCCTGCGCATTTATAGATCCGAGCGGGCTAGTGAGGCAGAGATGTCATCACTCAAGGTAGCGAGGTTGGAGGAGCAGGTTGAGAATTTGGAGGGGGAGTTATCTGGGCTGAATGAGCAGGTCGTCATCTTGAAGGCCGAGAAGGAACAACTGGCCCAACCGTCTACTTCTAATACTTCTTCCAATCCAAGTGTATCACGGGAGTTATACGAGATGTGGGTTCACGCTGAGGCCCAACTTGATGTGTACAAGTCTTTGAGGGCTGCGAGGAAGGTTTTGGAGGAGAAGCTTGCAGGCGTTCGCATCAAGGCACGGGCAGCTCGTGAAGCTTGTGGTTACGAGCATGGTACGCCCGTCGGGGACGATAATGACGACGTCGTGGATGGGCTTGCCTCTAATCCTTGGTATGATGAAGAGTGTGCTGATGGGGATGATGCGACATGAAGCCTTCGTACTTAATTATTGTTTGTTTTCCTATTTTGTGAGGGCGTCCTCGGTCCCTTTGTAGAAAGTACTGTAATCCAATAATTGAAATGGATTGTTGTGTTTTCGGATACCCGTTCTCTTTTTTGTTTGCTATGTGATGTTAATTTTGGCGAGGTCGAGCGCATACCGACTTGAGGTCAGATGTAAGTTAGCTCGAACGAGGTCGAGATTTGATTGATTCGAGCGAGGTCGAATGTAAAGTAATTTGAGTGAGGTTAAATGTAAAGTAATTCGAGCGAGGTTGAATGTAAAGTAATTCGAGCGAGGTCGAATGTAAAGTGTACAATGTAGAATGATTTGGTGGCGTTGTGCAAAAATTCTGCATGTTGTTTTGTTTATTCATTCATTGGAGAATATTACATGTTTCAGTTTGTTCCATACATACATTTGAGAAGTTCCATTCTACCTAGTCCCTTCATTGTTCGGCCTAGAGTAGTAGTCGATAGGCGGAGTGATGAATCATATACTTGAACTTTGAGACGTCCCCTTCATCGCCTCATTAAAAATCTCCCCGATAAAACCCAATTGGGATAAAATCCGGGTGAGGGAAAAAGAGTACGGCTTGGAGGAAGTCCGTTCTTACAACTTTGCTCGCTTGTGTTTTGGCCTTGAGTACATAGTCCCCGACTTTGGGTGGTCTGACTTTGGTCTTTTTGTTGTAATACCGTTCTGCTTGGTGTTTTTGGCCTATCATTCTTAAGTAATCCATATCTCTCTTCTCCTCTGCGTCATCGAGGTCTTGCTCTCTGTTCTCGTCGTTGCTTGGTCCGCTCTCATTGGAGTATCTCAAGCTTGGTTCCCCGACCCAGACTGGTATCACTGCGTCAATCCCATAGACTAGTGAATATGGCGTTTCTCCTGTGCTTGTTTTTGGCGTGGTACGGTATGCCCATAACACTTTTGGTAGTAGTTCTGGCCATAGTCCCTTGGCGTCTTCGAGTTTCTTCTTCATGATGTTTAATATTATTTTGTAAGAGGATTAGGCTTGGCCGTTGCCTGTAGGGTGATATGGCGTGGAGAGTATTCGCTTGATGTGCCAGTTTTTGAAGAATTCGGCGGTCTTTTTCCCGGTGAACTGCGGTCCGTTATCACAACTGATTTCTTTGGGGATGCCGAAGCGGCATATGATGTTCCTCCATATGAATGTGATAACTTCCTGTTCGCATTTTTGGGCCAACACACCTGCTTCTACCCATTTGGAAAAGTAGTCAGTTAAAACCAAAAAGAAACGTACATTACCTCGTCCTACTGGAAGTGGTCCAACGATGTCCATTCCCCATTTGATGAATGACCATGGCGATGTGACTGAGTGGAGGTGATCGCCCGCTTGGTGTATCATATGAGTGTATTTCTAGCATTGCTTCCATTTTTTGACGAAATTGGCGGCTTCTTTCTTCATAGTGGGCCAATAATAGCCTACTCGTATGAGGCATCTGACAAGGGCTCGGTTGTCGGTATAGGCACCGCAGTGAACTTCGTGTACTTCCTCAAGGACGCGTCGTGTTTGGTTCGATCCTAGGCATTTCGCCAAGGGACCACCAAATGTTCTTTTGTATAGGTTGTTGTTGATGATGTTGTATTTGGCCGCCTGCATTCAAAGCTTTTTGGCTTCTTTTTTGTATGATTGGAGTATTCCCCCCTGCAAATACGTTATAATACGGTTGCGCCAATCCCAAGTTAAGTTTACAGAGTGTACCTCAAGTTGGTCTATTGACGAGTGGAGGAGGGTGAACACATTTTCTTTTCCACTTATGTTTTTGGTTGTTGCTGCTAATTTGGAGAGGCCGTCTACCTCAATATTTTGAGCTCGAGGTATTTGATCGAGTTTGCATTCGTCGAATTCTGGCAGTAATTTATGAATTTCTGCCTGGTACTTTTGTAGCCTCTGCTCCTTAATTTTGAAAGTCCCTGTGACTTGGTTGACGACGAGTAGTGAGTCGCATCGAAGGACGAATCGTCGTGCTCCATACTTGAGAGTTAGCTTTAGTCCTGCACATACGACCTCGTACTCGGCCTCGTTGTTAATCATATCGGGGCACCGTATGGACTAGCGGATGACTTCACCTGCTGGGACCTCGAGTACGAGTCCCAGTCCGAAATCGGACACGTTAGAAGCTCCATCAGTGTAAAGAATCCATAGGTCGGGTAAGTTGGGAGAGGTACGAGAAGTTTCCTACTCGACTTCAGGCATTATTTTGGCACTGAAATCGGTGACGAAGTCGACTAGTACTTGCGACTTTATCGCCGTTCCCGACTGATGTGTTATAGCGTGCTCGCTTAGTTCTATGGACCATTTGGCCAGTCCCCCCGACAGTTCAGGCTTATGTAGAATGCTTCTTAGGGGGAAGGTCGTGACCACCGATATGGGGTGACATTGAAAATAGGGTCTAAGCTTTCGTGAAGCTATGACCAATGCCAAAGTCAACTTTTCGAGGTGGGGGTACCTCGTTTCGGCATCGTCCAGGGTTTTGCTAATATAATAAATTGGAGATTCCGTACCTTTGTTTTTGCGGACCAGCACTGCACTTACTACAACCTCTGATACAACCAAGTATATCAAGAGACGTTCACCGGGTTCTGCTTTGGCGAGTAGTGGACAAGAGGACAAATATGCCTTTAGTTCCCTTAAGGCTTCAATGCATTTTGAATTCCACTGGAGCCCGTTGTCTTTTTTGAGCACGTTGAAAATTTTGTGGCATCTATCAGAGGATCGTGAGATGAATCTCGACGGGGCGGCTATACGACCGGTCAGTTTTTGTACCTGTTTCTTGCTGGTCAGCACTTCAGGTATCCCTTTGATAGATTTAATCAGGTGGGGGTTGACTTCTATGCCTATTTGCTACTCTAGAAAGCCGAGGAACTTGCCCGAGGTTACGTCGAAGGCACACTTTTCGGGGTTTAGCTTCATGCCGTAACGCCTTAGTATATTGAAGGCCTCCTTCAGATGGTCGATATGATCTTCTTTCCTTTGGGATTTGACCAACATATCGTCTATGTATACTTCCATTGTTTTTCCGAGCTGGTCCTTGAACATCTTGGTGACGCGTCTTTGATAGGTCGCCCCTGCGTTCTTGAACCCAAATGGCATGACTCTATAGCAGTACGTCCCCTGATGAGTTATGAAAGTGGTTTTTTCCAGGTCCTTCTCCTCCATAAGAATTTGGCTGTATCCAGAGTAGGTGTCCAAGAAGCTTAACAACTCGTGTCGTGCTGTTGCGTCAATGATTTGAGCAATATGCGGTAACGGAAAAGAGCCCTTTGGGCATGTTTTGTTTAGGTCTGTGAAATCCACGCACATGCGCCACTTCCCGTTTTCTTCTTTACCATGACCACATTGGCGACCCATTGAAGGTATTTGGATTCTCTGATGGAGCCATTGGCGAGTAGTTTTTCCACCTCAACGTGGACTGCCTCGTTGATTGTGGCGTTTAATTTTCTTCTTATTTGCCATACTAGTGGGTAGAATAGATCTACGTTCAATTTGTGCGTGGCAACGTCTTTCAATGGGAGAAAGCTAATAGACCGGCATTGTCAGTTAAAAATTTATGAAATTTACCTGGTTCTAAGAGTTTATGGCCGATGTAAGCCTTTTTGTTGTGGTCGTTGTTGTCTATTTGGACGGGGTCAAGGTCTTCTACCGTTGACCCCGTGGCTTCCACGATGTCGGGGTCCTTGATGACGTCTTTTTGTTCGTCGGGTTCGGGCCCCGACTTTGGTAATTGCTATGCTTCCGAGCTCGTTCCCTTTAATTGTTGAGTTTATGTACAGTCGTGGGAATGCGATAGCATTCTTGGGCCGTGCGTTGTTTGCCTCAGATGCTGAATATCCCCCACAAAGTAGGGAACTTGATTACTTGATATAAGCTGGACGGGATGGCCCTCATGGCATGTATCCAAGGTCGCCCTATGATGGAGTTGTAAGTTATGTCCTGGTTCATGACATGGAACGTTGTCTCTAGGGTGAAGCCCCCATCCAGGAGGGGTAGCGT
This sequence comes from Nicotiana undulata, assembly GCA_005239495.1. Classification (NCBI taxonomy): domain Eukaryota; kingdom Viridiplantae; phylum Streptophyta; class Magnoliopsida; order Solanales; family Solanaceae; genus Nicotiana; species Nicotiana undulata. Next base: position 7,992 of record ML278576.1, read on the forward strand.
TATTTATCCTGAGGTTCGCTCGACTGCATTGTTAAAACTTGTTAGTGTTATGCAGCGTGGTACTATCTTGTCCCCGAGTCTCATTTGTGCGAGAACTCAGGGGTGGATAATACACGCGCCGCTCCCGTCGTCTAACATTATTATTTTTACATTAGTATCCGAATACATAAATTAATGACAAAAGCATCGAAGTGACGAAAAGTCAAACCGTGGGTATCTGACTTATCGAAGATGATACTGTCTTCGAGGTCATCATACCGTTCATGGGTGATCGACCGCTTCACTTATGTGTGGTGGTGAACTTCACGTGGTTGATTGCTGCTTCGTCGCCTCCGCCGATGATCATTTGGATGGTGTGGGCGGGGGAGGGTGGCTTTGGAGGGCCTTGGTGTTGTGCTCGTCCGCGACCAAAATTGTCTCTTCCTCGGTCGCTCATCAGCTCCTTTAGGTGTCCTTGGTGGATCATGTTCACCACTTCTTGTCGAATGGCTATGTAGTCTTCAGTCTTGTGACCTCGCTCCTGGTGGAATTCACATAGGGCGTTCGACTTTCTAGTACTTGGGTCGGACTTCATCGTTTGTGGCCACTTTACCTTTGGGCCGAGCTTCTCTAGCGCGTACACTATTTCTGAAGGGGAAACACAAAAATTTGAGCAGATAATAGTGGAGGCGTACCTCTTTCGTTTCGTTGAGTCCCTGTATGCGGCCTGGACAACCCTTCTGTATGGAGAGGAGATGGTGGGATGGCCGTTCTGACATATTGTTGGTGCCTGTCTCGGTTGAGGCGTGGACCTGAATGGTCTCTTCGGCCGTTGTTGCGGCGATCTTTCCTCGAATCCGTTTGGACTGATGTTAGCCGTTGAGTTGGACGGTTGAGGTCGTCATCGTCTTCTCTCACCTCGGCGTAATAGGCATTGTGAATTTCTTCCCAAGTGGTGGGAGGATATTTCATGAGTCTGCTCGGTAGTTTTCTTGTCGCCCTCGACCCATTACTATTCAATCCATTTTGGAAGGCTGCCACTGCCATCCCATCTGATACGTTTGGCAAGCTCATTCTAACTATGTTGAATCGGGTGAAGAAGTCCCTGTGTCCCTCGCCCGGCGATTGTCTGACGGTGAATATATCATTAACCCTGGCCTCCGCCTTCTTAGCCCCAGCGTGGTCGGTGATGAACTTGTCGGCCATTTCCTCGAACGTTGTTATTGACTGTGCTGGTAACTGTGAGTACCATGTTAAGGCTCCCCTATTAAGGTTTCGCCAAACTTCTTCAGCAACACTGACAATACCTGTTCCTTTAAGAGGTCGTTGCCTTTTACCGCTGTGACGTAGTAAATGATATGATCTTCGGGGTCTGTGGTGCCGTCATATATTTTCAAATATGGTGGCATTTTAAAGGTCTTGGGTATGGCATGTGGGGCTGCCTCCTCGCTGCATTGCTGTTTGACGAAACCGACCGACGTCCCATTTTGGTAGGAGTTTCGGAGCGCCTGGTATCTTATCAACCCTTTCTTGGTTCTCCCTCATCTAATCGTGGAGCGCTTTGTTCTCATTTTCCATTTCTTCCATCTTCTTCAGAATGGCTGCAAGTGCGCCATTACCTGCATCAACTGTAGTGTGAGTGTTACCTGTTGGGAGAGGAGCGGGTTGTTCGTTGACGGATGTTGCAGCGTCTGCTCGTGCGACGTTCCGACTCGCCCCTTGAACGGTTTTGTCGAGGATGTTACTTAGAATACTTGTCAACCACGCCTCCAATAGTTTTTTCACTGTTGGTGGCGTTTCTTCAGTTGTGGACGTGGAAGCCCCCCTTTCGCGTGAAGCGGTTACACTGCCATGAGGGGGAGGTGAGTCACTTTGCTTGGGGGTAACGCTTGGCGTCACATTCTCCTCGTCTTCTCCGTCAACCTCGTTGATGGTGTTCATGAGGTCGGCAGTGACATCCACTACGACTTTCAGTCTTTCTTCTCCTTTTCCTGCCATTGTTAGTCTTTGCAAACGAGAAAACGGTGGCTGTTGTACGTTTTTATTTTTATTTTTAGAAGAAACTAAAAATTTTTTTAACTAGAAACTCTCCACAAACGGCGCCAAACTGTTTTACCAAAAAAGTGTTAACTTTTTCTTAAAACGAGTTAATAAGTAAAATAGAGGGTGAATCCTAGTTAACGATAATAACTACTAGATCTGGAGATTTAACGTGTAAACAATGTAGGACCGCATCCGAAAGTATTAAATGTAAATAAACAGTGCCCAATGATTGTCAATGAATGCAATAAAGAGGGTATGGAATGAATGCGAATACTGACAATAAATGTAATAAGGAGGAATTTGTCACCCAAATATTAGGTGACTTGGATGATTCTCCTTGACAACAACGTGGGATAATATGAAATGGGGATAAACACGAGAACCTTGGATCTAGTGAGCGAAAAAGGTAAAACTAGAACAATATAATTAGTGGACAAGACAAGCTTTATATATATTCTTTTAGTCAACCTTTATCTCTTCCTATTTATAGGGGATATTCCTAAGAAACCCTAAAAAGTACAATCAAAGGAATATTCAATGGAATATTCTTCCGCTATATCCTAAACTTATACTACTGTTACTTTCACGTGTTCTCTACTCGACCTCGGCATTAACCCTCCTTAAGACGACTCCTCGTCATTAAGCCATGGTCGATTTAAGCCTCAACCACGCCCATTACAACTATTAGATCCAATCCAAATTTTGACCAATACAAATTTATGTTTCCATTTTAGAATGTCCATGTTTAAGGGTTTGAAGCAGACCCATCTCCTCTATTTTCCTTTAAGCCTGAAGTTTGCATGTCAAGAGTGCAAGTCAAAACGAAAATTGATTTATTTGTATATTCTGATAAGCTAAAGTGTAAAACAATAAGCATGTGTATTATGCTATTATGTTAAAAATACCCCAGTCAAGTCATGAAAAGGCGGTAGCCCTATCAAACAAGGCAAGTTCGGTTGGCGGACCATTTTTTAAAGCTTATGTTATGCTCATTTCTGAAACAAAGCAGACATGCAGGTCAAAACAAACATATTACATTCATTAAGGATCGTGTTACCAATTTATCGAGTATTTCGGTGTACAAACTTAACAAAAATTTTAGGGGGAAAAAGAATAGTAAAAGTAATTTTGAGTATACTCCGCACACCGGAGTCACCGTGGTAGCAAAATAAAGATAAACGAGAGTCTATGGTATCATCCCCATGTCTCCTTTTAACTTACCGAACACCGAACAGACTAGTGCTTACACGTCCTAGAAATTAAAGAAGAGAAACAAGCACTGTACTAAGCTAATATTGACAGTTAAACAGATAATCTTCTTTGGATTACTTGTTTCTGGATCAAGTATCTAAACGTCCAACTTTGTGGTAACCAATAAATGAACTTATCGGCACTGCTCTTTATGCAGGATCTGACTAGTTTCCTTTGAGTTTCAGGTAGAGATCCCATGACAGTTTCAAGTAGTCCATCCATGCTCAGAGACATATCTTTTGCGAAATAGCATATGATTTTGGGAAGATAAATCCTTGTGTCCTTGTTAATGCAAACCGTACCTCGTATAAACTCCTCTTTTGCTGCCTTAAGATCCTGAAATACATTCTTCGCTGTGTAAACCCGGATCTGCATATGCCAAGCAGATTACACGGTCAGATTGAAATTCATTCTCACAATGCACATGGTGACACTGAATATTCATGCTAATAATGCGAAGTCCATAAAATCTTTTAGCTAGCTTGCAGGAACATTACCGCAGGATCAGAAGATGCACCCAAACAGAGTGCAAAGTGAACAAGTGGTTCAGGGTACTCAATGGCATAGGTGTGTCTGGAATTTCCTGCCACAAGCTTCTTCCCTGGAGAAAACAGTGTCTGTAGCCACTGCATTAATATTGTGTTAGAGAAGCCATTAGTCCCCTATCCCACTCTTTTGCATGTAAAATGCTAGTCCATATGGGTCATGAATCTCATATCATTAGGATCTGAATTCAAAAATACAACGTCGGAGATGCAAAGCTGGAACGGGAATACACTTTAGGAAAAAAAGAAGTTGGATAAAACAATGCGCAAGTTGTGTAGCATAAGTATGCTTTAACAAGCTATACTTGTTTGTTTTCATCTGCATTTTTCTTTTCTTATCATGTAAACCAGGTTACCATCACTATGCAGTGCAACCCGCATGGTTTTTCCAAGAGGTCTCACACGATTAGGAGTGTCCACCTTATAAGTAGCTTATTTTTCCTTTCTACTTTCCATGTGAGACATTGTTCATACACACCCAACAATGTCCACCTTGAACTAAGTTCCACATGGCCCATCAACATTCATGGGCTAATTTGGAGATTAACTATATGCAAATCACATGATCCGAGTATTTATGGTCACTGAAGCCCAGAGGAAACGGCCCAAAGATAGACTTAGCATTGTGTGATATTGACATTTCTGATTTCTCTAACTAAAACAGTATCCGGCAACAATTCATTACTTAAAAAATAAAGCATCCAGTCAGGTAAGATGGAAAAAGAGAAGAATCTAGAAGTACGACAAAAACCTATGTGGTTTTATCATGGAATTACATATGTATGTGAACTTAGTAGTAATAGGATGTTGATTAAGCATACCGGTGCAGAATAGTGTGGTCGTATCCCTAATATGGAGCTCTGTATAACACAAGCATTTACGCAATGCCCACCCACATTATAAGCTGCCTGCAATATTTTTACAACAAATCTCAAATTTCCTAATATTATATATAGACTAGTAAATATAATTAAAAGTAGGCTATTCCTTTTACCTTCAAGATTGAAGGACTTCTGACAGAGTTTTGAGTTCCATAGGCTAAATAAGCCTGCGAAGAAATCATATAGCACCTCATAACAGGTCTCAAAAGGAAAGATAAAATAGTTAAAAAGAAAGACAAACAGTGTAATCACCAGATTAGGAGGCCAAGAGGCCATATCAAATGTTAGTCTTGACTCTTGACTAATGAGTGCATGAATAGCCGATACAAGTACAAATTATACTTGGCCAATTGAAAGGAACTATATTGCATTCCATAATGGCACTTTATATGATTATTGAACAGCACATTTAGTCCTGGTATGATACTGGTGTACTGCCGATGAGAACTATAACTGAGAGTGTCATTCTCCCAACAAGAATATGAAAATTGAAAAGGTTGAAATTCTAAAGCAAAAGCGCCACCTTAGATGATTTTGTAGATTCGTAAGTTCTTTCCATCAATATATGGGATAATCCAGATCATTTTGTTTTAAGGTAAAATGAAGTATTAGGTTAATGTTGAAGAGAAACTTTAAGAAAATCATACATGCATCACCAGGGCATTGTGAATATTGATCCAAAATGTTAGCTTTTCTTCACGCTTCATGTTTCTTGGGTCAACCTTTTCAAGGCTCTTAACCAGTGACCTGCAGATCATAAAATTAGTAAGAACAAACTTCTAACTATATCGAGTATTTCCAGATTGTTTCTTGTCATTTCTCCGGTTCATCTGCTCTTTAGCCGTGATTAGTGGAGAAAGGGAGGGAGAAAAACAACCTACACAGTTGAAATAATCTCAGATGTTGTAAAACTTACAATTTACAATTAATTTTTCTCCCAGATGGTACCTTTATGGTTTTCAAATTAATAGAGAGAAAAGGATGAGAAGTTCAAACTGGTCGATTTATATAGGTAAGCTTCGCAAACAGTTCTTAACATGCGTCTCTTAATCAATTCCACACTAGCAGGTATTGAAGATCCTAATACTCTAACTCTAGAAATGGTATAAAATTTGAACTACTTGCGTTTGAAGTGAATAACCTGAACTTATGCAGCATTGTTGTGGCATAATTGAAACTATCGTCATCTAGACATATCTTCATAACTTCTATCATTGTAGAATATGGCCTATCCTCTTTACAGACTTCAAATTCATATTGCTCAGTGCTATCCTCATTGTGATGTGGGCTCCAGCTTCCAGAAAGATTTCTCGGAGAAAATGTGCTCGATGATGACAATGATGAAGTAGAAGAAACTGATAACCCCTTTTGAGCTAGAATTTCAGGGTTGGCAAATTTGCAGTATATACAAGATATGCATCTGACTATTTCTTCAGACAGCCTATCAGGATAACTAAGAATGTCATCCATGCGAGAGGCACTGAGATGATCCGCAAGGCTACGGTGGACAGAATCAGCAAACTTTTCCTGCAGTTACTCATAATAGACACTTTGTCACTCATTTATGCCTCGAGGAAAGACAACAGAGAGAATTCTAACTGCAATAACATATAATGTAACACCAATTTAGCTATATGTAAATGTTCAGAAGTTGGATGTATAACCCTTCTAGATGATGACTTCTTAGCAGTCTGCATCTGATCACTTGAACCACCCAAAGCAGATGAAGTGGAGATTCGATCATATTGGTCTGTATCACATCTTGACATATCTAGTTCCACACTGGAATATGATTGGTCAGCTGTACACTGGGTAGGTGAGTTTATCTTGCCCTGTAAATGGCTTTTCTGAGTTTCCAATAAAGCTGGGAGATTCTGCTGAAAAGCTGCCCGATAAAGTGAGAGTAGGTATCGTTCCAAATGCATTATTTCAATTTCGAGAGTAGCAATCTCTTTCATCAATTCCATGGAACACTGCAAGGAAACACAACTGCGCTGAAAAAGGAATTGCATATTGGAAAAAGAAAAGTACCACAGAAACTGTAATGCCATTAAGATTCTTCAAATATGAGCAACAAAGTCATGACAGACTCATTGATATCATGTCCAATGTTCCAATATCAGACAAAATGTAAGGAAGTGGTTAAGAGTTAAGATGAGGTATAGTTGCGTTTCTTCATTCATGGAACAGAATACTATAAAGATAATTGTGTCACATATGATCACACAATATGATACTTAGGAAACACTCTCTTTACTTGAAATACCAAAAAGTTTCATATATAAGACATGGTTGAGCTTGAAGTTTGTTGAACTCTGACCACACGCCTGACGCAATTAGTCAATCATGAATCTAAGAATCTGAAAGCAGCTTTCTCCATACAACAATATAATACAGCAGTTACAGAAATCGTATTCATTTTATATTTAGCAAATATTGGACTCATTTTGGATGCACTGGTTCCCTTAGCTACGTCGAATTATTTCCCATCTACGAGAACAAAGAGTGGAGATAATGGTTATGGAAGGAAAGAAAGGAGACCATAACAAACCATAGGTTTCAATTGGTGGCAATAAAGTGATGTTCGAAAGAGTTCAGATTCCCGAGTCAACAAGATGATCAAGTAGCATTAATTTCCCAAAATAATTTGATTGTTCAATACCAACGCAGAGCAACAATATATCAGCAAAAAAAGAAGTTGCATGTGTACAAAGATGGACAGACATTGAATCAAAATGTTGCTCCTATTTTTTAGAGTTGTCGAAAAATTAAACATCCGTCTGCCAGGAAAGCAATATTTACAGATTAGATTCTTTCTTAGAACAGCACACAATTGCAGCATACAAAGTAGGATAACTTTTCATGGATTAGTTAGCTGAGAACACCATAACTCTACTACATTATGTCACTGGCTTGTGGCATGAAAGCAATGTATAACGAGTACCTCGAATTTTGGAGTTTCATTTGAAAGAGAGGGAGTATGAGAGTGCTCCTTCTTATGATCCCAGCAAATAGAAGAGTGATCAACTAGTGGTCTCTCCGCATGGACATCCTGTAAGAAGGCACTCTGTGATCATTAGGCAGTGCAGCAAAGTAAACAAAATCACCAGTGGCGAGGAATTTCATTTAGGGTGTTCAAACTTGAAATAAGTTAAAAAAATCTCCAATAAAGGATGTTCAATATATGTTATATACCATTAAAATCTAATAATACGAAGGGTGGTCAGTTGAAATCACTGTGTAAGGACATGAATGTACTTAATCGAGTTAATGGGGGGATCCAATTGGCTTTTGACGGGGAACCAAAATCTGTAATCTTATTACAATAAGGTGAGCAAAGTGGGAAGTAAAGGAAACTGCTCAGCTATTTATGAGCATTGGACCATTTTAATCGCTACCATTAATGGAATCAACCATTTCAAATGCCACACTTGAAGGAAAAGGTCGAATAACTTTGAGCAAGAAGAAAGGCTAGAGGCAAAGACTTACATGGTGGGAAGGTCTGGGCGACATATTGAGCACATGATCCCAGGGCAACTGATTGCCACCAGCACTAGTACTGTAATAAAGAATGAATCAAGTCATGTAAAGTTGATAATTAATTAAAATAGCTTCTTAGTAATTAGTAATATAGATAGAGAATGGAGAGTGAAGAATACGTAACCGGTAAGATGGAGAAGAATGGCAAAGAGCAGGAGATGGGCAATCAAGCTGCAGCATCTTTCACCGACAGAAGCAGTTAAATTGTTGCTACAATAGGAATAGGAATAGGAATAGGAATAGGAATATGGAAATATCTTGTGTGTATATATGTAAAATCATTGAGAGCTGGCAAGGCCCAGGTTTCGCAGGGAATTGACAAAGAAAGCGGAGAAGATGGAGTAGGGATAGGGGAAGTGAGTGAGAGAATTTAGTGGGTAAACCAAATGCATTAAATGCCCAGAGTGTATTACTATCATCAATGTCAGTGAGCATTTTTTCTTATTACAGTATTGTATTATTGTTGTTGGATTTAGAGCTAAAAATAAATATAATACAGCATCGCATGTAATGTCTAATTAATTAGCCATTTGCACACCTCCCAGGGCTGGCCAACGTCAGAGGGTCCCCCAATACTTTTTATTTATTTATAGTTTTTCACACGGTATCTTGTACTCGCATTAAAATCCGATTATATTCGGATACGCACCGCGTAGAGCTCATTCGGAGGAAAGCGCTTCCTACCAAAGATTTTTCATACCCAGGACTCGAACCCGATACCTCTAGTTAAAGGAAATGCAGCTGGTCCCCCATTACTTTATGAATGGAGAAACACACATTTATACTACTCCCTGACTATAAATTGTAGCAAAGCAACAACTACTTTTTCTAAAATAATAGTAACTCCTCTATTATTCACGCAACAAAAAAAAACAATTCTTACAACATACACAAAGTTGTTTTCAGAAAAATAAAATAAAACCATAACAACACAAAACCATCCAAAGACCACCTAATAAAACATCTTTACTCATGTATGTAATATCATAACAACAACAATAATAATACTAGCAATAATTACGCATGGTGGGGCAATAAGGTTTAATGTATGATATATTGTGCAACTACGGTAGGCAGAATAGATAAATTAGGAGTAATGGAGTAGCATTAATGAGTAGGCCTACTTAATTCTTAAAATTCAGTATATTACGCTACTGGTAATCAAATTGAAGGAGGGCAGGGACAGCAGGTATTTGAGTTGCGAGGGGTTAGCAGGGGGTGGGGGTGGGGGGAGGGGTGGGGGGGGCGCAGGGAATCAATTAGCATTGATGATTGCGAGTGCAGGTGCAGAGGAAATGGGTCCTCCATGTCTGGTGATAGCAAGAAACGCTGCTTCTATTTGCCTAGTCCCTCCAAATTTCTATCGCCCTTAACCCAATTTTATATTCATCTTTAACAACTCTTTCTTTGGAGGTTTTTATTCCCATTTGCAAAAACACATAAAGTGCTCGTTTGATACGAGGAATAATATATAATTAATTTTGAAATTAAATTTTAAATGAGTTTATCTTATATTTAGTTGGAATAAAATCGAGGTATAATTAATTTTTATTCTGAAATTATAGTGTTATTTTTATTTTTATTGGATGGTGAGATAATAATCCCGGATAACGAATCACAAGATAATAAATTCTGGGATAATTTATTTCCCAACCAAACGCCCCCCAAGGATGTATTTGATATCATGAAATATATTTTCACATAAATAAACTACTGACATTTGATTGGTGCGTAAAAATAATTTAACTACTTAATATCATTCAAAATCTACACGGAGGAAAAACTCCATTTATTCGAGAGCAACATCAAATCTTCTGCATGCATATACCCTTTATTTGCTAGGAAGTCTGTGAAGTTACGTAACTACCTACGCAGGGCATATCCATAAGGGTGGGTAAGGGTTCACGTGAACCAATGTTATAATTTTTTAATATGCGTGTGCGTTTATATATATATATATATATATATATATATATATATATACCATATTAAAAATACGAAGGCCTTTGGCGAAATATAATTCATCTTTTTTAACCTTTAAAATAGTATTTACATTGGACAAAATTATAATTTAATTATTTTATTAATTTTGGGATAGTAAATCAACTAAAATTTTGATTATTAAATCTTACCTTATTTGAATTGCCCTAATATTTAGGCATTCAAAAGCAAATATATTTTTACTTATAAATATGGTAATATATATATTTCGTATTTAAAATCGGATATGCATAATCTAGGCATGCACTTTTAAATACTTATTATGATATATTCAATTCAAAGTTTGTTATTAAACTAAAAGGTAATTAGCTTTCCATACGATAGTTAAGAAAAGTATCTATTTGTTTGATTTTGGACGTCTTTAATCAATAGCAATACCCTTTTCTTCGAGAATTTAAGTCTTTCCTTAATATTTATGAGTTTTAAACTAACAAATTTTTATGCATTACATGCTTTCTTATTTGAACTATATGTAAAATCAAACTATTTTCTTAATTGAATTATGTAACAAAATAGTTTTGTAAAAGATAAACAATACTAAAAATGATATATCCACGGACAGTAAGTAAAACATAGCTATTACTTATTGTAGATTTGAATTCTGCTGTGTCCTAAGATTATAACCAATTAATATTATATCAGTACTACGACAACAACAACAACAACAACAAACCTAATATAATCCCAACAGGTGGGGTTTGGGGAGGGTAGTACGCAGACCTTACCCCTACCTAATGCAGGTAGAGAGGTTGTTTCCAATAGACTCTCGGCTCAAGAAAGGCAAGAAGAAGTAAAAGAAAGCAAGAAGGAAAAAAGAAGGAAGAGAAAAGAAAAAGGGAGAGATAAATGATAAGTAGTACAAAATAATAGCAACGGGGAATACAATACCTGAGGCAAACAAAACCACATAACGTAATAAAAATCTAAGAATATGAGGGGACATGCATGCTACTAAGATTATCGGTGAACAACTAAAAACTACTCACTAACCTTCTACCTTAGTCCTTGACCTCCACACCCTCCTATCAAGGGTCATGTCCTCAGTGAGCTGAAGCAGCGCCATGCCCTGTCTAACCACCTCTCCCAGTACCTTTTAGGCCTACCTCGACCTCTTCTAAAACTCTCCATGGACAACCTCTCACACCTCCTGACAGGAGCATCGATACTTATTCTCTTAACATGTCTGAACCATCTCAGCCTCGACTCCCGCATCTTGTCATCCAAGGAGGCTACTCTCACTCTATCTCGGATAGCTTCATTCTTAATCCTATCTCTCCTAGTACACCCGCACATCCATCTCAACATTCTCATCTCTGCTAATTTTATCTTTTGCACGTTGGAGTTCTTGACTGGCCAACTCACAGCCCCATACAACATAGCCGGTCGAACCACCACTCGATAAAACTTACCCTTAAGTCTTGGCGACACATTCTTATCACATAAAACACCGGAGGCGAGCCTTCACTTCATCCATCCCTCTCTGATGCAGTGTGAGACATCTCGTCAATCTCCCTGTTACCTTGGATAATAGACTCGATATACTTAAAACTTGCTCTTTTGGGGATAACTTGAGCATCAAGCTTAACCTCTGCGTCTCCATCATAGGTCCCGTCACTCAATTTGCACTCTAAGTATTCTGTCTTGGTTCTACTCAATTTAAAACCTTTAGACTCCAAAGTCTGTCTCCAAACCTCCAACCTCGCGTTAACACTGCTTCACGTCTCGTCAATCAACACTATATCATTGGCAAATAGCATGCACCAAGGCACATCCCTTGGACGTGTCGCTATAGTACATCCATCACCCAGACAAATAAAAATGGGCTAAGAGTCGATCCCTAGTGCAACCCCATCTCCACAGGAAAATGCTCCGAGTCACCTCCCACAGTCCTCACCCGAGTCTTAACATCATCATACATATTCTTAATCACCCTAATGTACTCTACTGGAACGCCGCTAACCTCTAAACACCTCCACAGGACCTCCCTCGAGACTTTATCTTACACTTTATCAAGATCAATAAACACCATATGCAAATCATTTTGCCTTCCCCTGCACTGATCCATTGATCTCCTTACCACATGAATCGCTTCCGTAGTCGAACGCCCCGACATGAATCCAAACTGATTCTCGGAAATAGACACGCACCTCCTCATCCCGGCCTTCACCACCCTCTCCCAAACTTTCATAGTGTGACTCAATAACTTGATACCCCTATAATTATTGTAATTTTTGTTATCACCCTTGTTCTTGTAAAGCGGAACCATCGTACTCCACATCCATTCTTTGGGCATCATCTTCGTCTTAAAAATAACATTAAACAACCTAGTGAGCCACTCCAAACCTTCCCGCCTCGCGCTCTTCCAAAATTCCACCGGGATTTCATCTGGCCCCGTCGCTGCACATCTTACGCATCTCTCCTTCCACCTCTTTTACTATAGTCCGCCTACAGTACCCAAAATCCCTTCGAATCTCGGAGTTCTCCAACTCACCCAACACTATGTGTCTATCCCCCTCCTCGTTCAACAGTTTATGAAAGTACATCTGTCATCTTCTCCTATTAAGTGCCTCGTCCATCAACACTTTGCCATCCTCGTCCTTGATGCACTTGAATTGGTCTAAATCGCGGGCTTTCCTCTCCCTCACCTTGGACAACCGGTATAACTTCTTGTCCCCGCCTTTGCCCCCGAGTTCTTCGTGCAGACGAGAAAACGCCGCGTTTTTAGCCATCGCAACTGCTAATTTCGCGTCTTTCTTTGCCTTATTGTAACACTCCCAATAAGTCCTTTTATCCTCCTCGTTTGTACTCTCCACTAGCTTCAAATAAGCAGTTTTCTTAGCTTCCACTTTACCTTGAACCTCTCCATTCCACCCCCACTCCTCTTTATGACCCCCAGGAGAGCTCATCGTGACCCCTAAGACCTCTCTAGCAGCTACCCTAATGCAATTCGCAGTCGTGAAATACATACTAGACGCGTCTCCCTACTCATCCAGGACCTTTAGCCAACAACTTCTCCCATAACTCCCGAGATTTGTCCATGGTCAAGTTACCCCATTTGCTCTTAGGTCACCCGCACCCCGCCCTCTTCCTCCTACTCCTCTTGATCTCCAGGTCCATAACTAGGAGCCTATGCAGGGTCGTGAGGTGCTCACTTGGGATGACCTTGCAGTCAGTGCACAGACCTCTATCGGATTTCCTGCAGAGAAGATAATCAATCTGAGTCTTGCCCATTGAATTTCGGAGAGTGACTAGTTGTTTTTCCCTCTTCGAAAAACTCGGGTTAGCTATAACCAAATCAAAAGTTCTAGAAAACTCACACATTGAATTACCTCCCTCATTCCTATCCCCGAAACCGAACTCGCCATGCACATCATCATAACCCCTAGCAGTAGCCCCAATATGACTATTGAAATCTCCGCCAACGAACAACTTCTCTGTGTGCGGGATACTACACACCATCTCGTCCAAATCCTCCCAAAATTGCTTCTTGACCTCTTGGTCCAAACCTACCCGAGGTCCCTGTCATTTACCCTCATCAACTACCAACTTAATACCCATCAACCTATCATTTACCCTCCTAACCTCAAGCACGAGCTCCCTGAGGTCACTGTCAACTTAAATACCTACCCCATTCTTACCCCAACGCTTCCTGAGTACCATAGTTCAAACCCGTCTACATCTCGTGCCCTAATACCCTTCTATCTTGTCTCCTGAACACACATTATGTTGATCTTCCTCTTCTGAAGAATCTTACCTAACTCTATGGACTTCCCCGTCAACGTCCCAATGTTCCAAGACCCAATTCTCAGCCTAGAGACTTTCTTACTCCCCTTCCCACCCCTGGACCCCAACCCCACCCGAGAACATGACCTTACACTCACATCGTTCACTATCGCCACTATAAGCAAAAGGAAAACCTAATATTTATACTTTAAATTAATTATTTATTTACCTTATACAACTACACGGTAAAAGACCATTAAATAGTATATAACACCTAACCTATGAATTTATTGACTTTCTTTTACCATTTTATTCTCGCTTTTATTACATACTTCAAACTATAAAAGTCAATTTTTCCTAACATACAACCAATCACGTTATATTTAGTTCCCAACTTCTTCTCTTATTATTTTAAATTTCCATTATCAAATAAATAAATTCAATAATATATGTACATAAGATCTTGAAGTTTAAAATTACTTTCACCAATTTACACAAAAATCACAATTGCGGGGAAAAACAATTACTAATGCAATATCTTTTACTCCATAATTTTATATTTTATATTTTAAATCTAATAAACATTGATAAAAAGAGCATGAATTTGCTTTTTAATAACTACTCTCTATTTGTTACAACTTTAGAAAAGTGTCGATCACTTTTTAGGTTTAGCAGCCCTTTTTGTTTAATTTTATTAATAAAATGTGAAAATTACGATCAAGTTTTAACACTCTTATACAATAAGTAAAATGTGTGTAAAGGACTTTTAATTGTTGGTAATATACAAGACACGAGTTTAATAATAACTACTAATATGCACACAACGTACGTATCCAAGTGTTACTGTAACGTTGAACGGTCGTTTACCTTTCAATCAAATGTTACTCTTATGATACTTTTGTATAATGAAGAAAGTACTAGAACAAACGTAAGAAAAAATTACTAGGGCGGATCCACTCCCTAAAAATAACTAAAACGATTATTATTTTCACACTTGATTTTTTTAAAATAGTTTTTATATCGTAGCGCAACATATTTTTGAACAATACTTATGTTATTTTTAAAAGTTTATTCTCCTTAATACGAGAGACACGCGCAACGTACGTATACTAAGTCTAGCATATATATATATATGCACTCAAGTTCAAATAATTTTATGGTACAATAATTATTGAGTGTACCTTTCCATGAAGTTGAATTTCAAATCTCACATCTGTTTTGTTGTTTTTTCCTTTCGTTCTCTTTAAAGAATTGAGCCTGGAGGTTCCAATATCAACTTTATTTATTTTTGGAATTGGGTCCATCCATAGGGGATTGGCATGTATTACCTCCCCTCTTGCAATTCAATGAGTTTAACTGACCCAAGAATCTTTATATATATATATATATATATATATATATATATGAAAGTCAATAAAATTAATAATAATAATAATAATAATAATAATAATAATAATTTTGAATTTACAATTATAAAAAGTGTAATGAGCTCGTAGTAAGAACCTAAAAGTTGAAAATCTCCCTCTTTGTAATAGTACACCTTGTAGGTGGATGTCATCTTGTGCAATTCCAAACACCAGCATCTGGTAAATGTTGGTTCATAAGTAGATAAGAGCACAAGCCCATAAATTCAAAGATAATCATATTTAGAAGTGGTCATTCAAAAAGAGACATTTTCGTTCCTATACTATATAGGAAACTATATTACTAAATATGTTTATAATTTGAAAATTATCCGCCTTGTTAATAGTTTTTTTACAAACAGATACAATGCATTAAATACAGAATCTTAGTAGATATAATCTTCCTATTTAGGCGTTAAAATTAAGGAAGTAAAATTCTTTCAGATATTTCATTAAATAAGGAATCATTGTAGTATTAAAATTCCTTATTTAGGTGCGCTAATATTGGGGAATTAAAGATTCTTTCAGAAATTTTCAAACGCAAATCACGCTGTATTAATTTTCGTCTCTTTCTATTCAATGTACCCAGTTTGTAGATATTTTGTAGATAAATTGTAGATTATTTGTATTTTGATTGTAGATGCTTTGTTTTTTGTTTTCACAAATTAAAAATGACTAAAACTTCTACAAATCTTCTGCAAAAAACGCAATTATGTCGAAAATCCCAATTAAACTACAATCGAATGAGAATTGGGTGATACGATATTGAGATCTGTTTGACTTTGTAGTTTATTTTTAGTTTTTTTGTAGAATTTTTGTAGATGAATAGAAAATTTTGTAGTTATATTAAATGTAGTTATTATGATGTTTAGAATACAATTTGTCTACAAAAAAACTATACATTAACTACATTCTGGACACAATCTACAATTTAACTACAATTTAACTACAATTTATCTACAATTTATCTACAATTTGAGTAATATGTCTTCTTCTTCTTCTTCTTCTTATTCGAGATTCAATCTGAAAATCAGTCAAAACCAAGTCTCATCTTCACCAAAAACCCTCAAAATTGAGATATAAACTCCAAACCATATTCCCGATTATTTTCAACAACACCCAATCCAAACAAATAATGATTTTTGAAAACCCAAATTTGAATTCAAGCTTTCAAGCTTTTTAATGGCTGTCAATGGTGGATTTGAGAGAAGAAAAGATGAAGAACATATATATGATCGCCAATTTCCGAAAACGATGATGAACATAATGTAGCAATTTCGACTTGTTGAATCTCGAAGGTCTGAATTCTACAATTTGAAGAAGAAGGAAGGGAGAAGAGGAAGAAAGGGGAGGGGAAAACGGCTGGTTACAAATGATGGGGAGAGAGAAACGTGGGATATATAAACACCTTTAATTAAGGAGTAAAAATCTGGCCATTAATTATACCCCTTTAATTAAGGAGTAAAATACTGCCCATTACTTATAATCCTAAATTAATTATGGTATAGATTATGTAATTTGGTATACTAAATATAATTAAATCAAACCTTAAACATGGAGGGTGATAAGGTTTCATATATGGTACAAGAATGTAAAAATTTCATTCAAAAATAGTCATAATTTCAATAGTAACCGAAATTGAGTTTAGACTTGGGAAGGCCCGTCAAATACCACGCGATCGAGGAAGAAACCATTTTCCTCTAGCAAATTTGTGCGTGTCAATCAAGGGCGTGTTACTGTTTAACAAAAACGTCGTTTCTTAAATGAATAAGAACAATTAGTACAAAATTTAAAATGAAAAAAAGAAAAGAACTTAATGTTGTCTGAGTAAACCTTGTTTCTCTGGCAATATCCCACCATCTTTATATCATCGATTTCTGTCACGTAGAGAACTAGATCTATCCTACGTTAACATTGAAAGGACAAATGGTTTTTATGTAATCAAAACATTATGAAAATGTGTGAACAGTATTTTAAATTTAGTACTCCAGTTTAAACAGATGAGGCAAAAAGATTTAAACTGAAAGTTTCGCAATGAATTATATTACACTAATTAGGTGCAAGGAAGAAATCATTTTGCATCTCCAAGATAATGTTGGTGATGCAAAAAAATATTATACGAAATATGTTGATATTGTATTGATGAAGTCAAACAACAATAAAGAAGGCAAGAAGCAATCCAAATCCAAATTAAATTAAAGGGGAGGGTCAACATATATAGCCTCTCCCTCCCGTGGGAAAAAAGAACATATGTAGGACCCCTCCCAAACAACGCCGTGTTAACTTTGATTATAGATATAGAGATAATTAATAACGTCGCTTTAGTTTGAATGTCATTCATAGTCGCATACTCTCATCTTTATCTTATTTGAAAACTTCAATGAAGGACTTTGGGTAATAGATCGGCCACACCTTTCATGCGTTTAATCATACGATTTTAGCTCTTATAGCACATGTATATATCTTATTTACTATAAATAAATATTATTTTTTATAGCTATTTTATTTTATTTATAACAAAATAAATATTTATGATATATCCTATCATTGAGGCATGAAATACATTATTTATATTTTCCCTCTCTCGTAGAGAGCTAGACATACTTATTTTTAAGGTGATTGTCATTACTGTATTCATGAATACATGTCGCGAATACATCTGAATACATGTGCATACAGCTGAACTGCCCTGATTCTTTGTATTCATGAATACAATAGCGCGAATACATGTGAATACATGCGCGTACAACTTGAATGTCATGATTTTAGGTGTTTTTTGTTGTTGTATTCATGAATACATAGTGCGAATACATGCGCGTACAACTGAACTACTATAAAATTTGGGCGTTTTTTGTTGCTATATTCATGAATACAGCAACGCGAATACACTATCGTAACATATTGGTTTTCAATAAAAAAAATTCATTTTTTCCTAAGTGAATTTCTTGTCTAGACGCAACGTCTTCCACGATTTTAATCTAACTTCAATTCAAAAACTCTTGTTTCCAACTTCAGCCCAAATATTCTCCAACTGCCATCTAAACTAATATTTGATAGAAGAATTTTTGCTTAATATTCAGGGCCGCGATTGAGATGTGTATTGGCTAGCACATAGTATTGGCAATGGATTTGGGGACAAAACCGTATGTCGTAAGAATAGGAAAAGCAGTTGAAGGACCACGAGATCTGTAAGTTTGAAACTAGTGCAAGAATGTAACTAATTTGACACGGCAATTCCCGTTGTGGTGCAACAGAAGATGTAAAGTAAAAAAGGATGTGAACAACTAAAATAATTCAAAGCCGTTATCCTAAAATTTCAATCTAATTCTTTAATCCGCCAGGCGCCAACCCCACACTTGAAATTTTGTTGTTTAGCATAAAAATGGAATTGGCCGCTGTTTTTGCCTTGTCCTTGGAGAAAGTTCTCTCCCACTAGGATTCCTCATTTCCATTTAATTAATATATAGTAAGCGACGACTTCTTCACACGTTCATTTCTTTCTACTCCATTCCTCCTAAAATCCATCATCCAGCTATGACTTTTGACATATTACAACCATGTGACTAAAAATGTTTATTTTTTTATAGAACTTCTTTTCCCAAATATAGATTTTAAAAGGAGATGCTCCAATTATTTGTTACCTACTCGTACTTGACATAACAACTTTAATTCGTTAATAAGGAAAACGAAGACAATCGAAATCAAGTCTATCCAGGGGAGGCACTATATATCAAAATACGATTCGGTCAAACTCAATAATTTTAGTTTATTTATTTTTAATTTTTTTATTTAATTATATATATTATTAATTTAGAACCAATAATTTTAAAAACAAATAAGTTCTAATTCTAATCTGATAGTCTGTTTGACCAAGTTTTTAAAATCTGTTTATGATAAACAATTTGTGTTTGACTAATTACTTCGAAACGTATTTTTGAGCATTAATTAATGTTTGACCAACTGATTCTAAATGTATTTTTCTCAAAAGTGCTTCTCAAAAAATGATTTTGGAGAGAAACTATTTTTTTCCCTTCGAAAAGCTTAAGAAAAAAATACCGTTGGCCAAAAAAAAGATCATGGCGGCCATGTTTTTGCCGATGCAACTGAGTTTAATTTTGATCATTTAGTATTTCAATTGACAAGAAAATAGGAAATTGCACAAAAAGGTTAATACTAACGTAACGTATAGTTCTTCTTAAACAAGTAAGTTTACAAACAGCCGAATTTGATCTTATGCTCTGCAACTCCCACATATTTTTATTTACATGCCGAGAGCGAGAGAAGATGAGGGCAAGTTACAACCTAGCTATAGCATGTTACTGCCCATGCATGGAAACTGAAAATGATCGAGGAGAAAGCCCTTCAAACCTCTCTCCTTCACGCTCCCGTCAAAAGAAAAAAATAATGAAGTAATTAATAATTAGTTAAGTAAACAAGAGAACGGATCCTTCTTGAATAGTCATAAGCTTCCTGAAGGAGCGCACAGCCATCTTTGCCCGCCGTGAAGATATTCGTTGCAATTTTCTGACAGAAGCAGATCTCATGGAAACCCCAAGTCCCATGGACGGAGCCCTATAATTATTGCTTTGACTTTGAGTATAATTATCTCGAGATTCATCTTCCACTTGGAGAAGCATTGGTGAAATCCGAGAATTACTCTTCTTATTCTTCCTTATAAACTTCTTAGAATGGCGACGGTTGTTTTTATTGAGTTCCTCGAGTGCAGCGCTTGCTTTAACGGCAAGAGCTGCCATTTCAGACGCACTCAGTCGATACTGAAGCTTGGAAATAGGGAGCACGAAATAGATCTGACTGGGATGAAGCTGGTATTCTGAATCCAAACGAGGTATGAAATCGTCAAAGTAAAGACGGTCGGAATTGCAGATGAAGGAAGCCTCAGACGGCATCTCAGATTGAAGAACTTGAGAGACGTTGATTGGAACTGTATATTGACGGAGCTCTCCTTTGGTTGAGATCACGTAGGCGGAGGAGGGCTTCTGATCTTTTGAATCGATGACGGAAGAGGAAGACAAACAAGCACCCATCTATGTATGTTATGATTATATTCGGTTGGAAGACAAGTTTGGGAGAATAATGTAAAAGATGTTGTGGCTGCAAATGAGGCGGTGACCAGCCTTTTAAAGATTCAAGAGCTCGCGTTTTCCTCCCTTTTTCTTCTATTTGGGGAGTGGGGTCCACGACGACTCTGTCCCCCTAATAACTCCTCTTTCTCTATTTGTTTGTGTTTAATGTTTTTTCGGGATCATTCATACCTAGTGCCCGTTTAGACATAAGAAATATTTCTTTTTTTTTTTCGTTTTTTTTAAAATTAACGTTTGTTGGTATAATTTTCAAGTTTCACTTAAAGATGTATTTAAGAAAAAATTTAAAATTTTAAAAAACTCTAAAAAATTCAAATCACTCACAAAACTTTAAAACAATCCAAAATTATATTCATGTCCAAACACAATTCTAATTTTTAAACACCATTTTCACTTGAAAAAATTCTTCACCGTATTTTGGAATTTTACAATTCTTGTGTCCAAATGCCCACCTAATTTACTACTCCCTCGTTTCTCAGGTATACTAAAAATAGATTTTCATTTTTGTTTGTTACGTTACGCATGTCATGAGAAGATAATTTTTTTTTACCCTTAATTCATTAACCAACATTTATTGAATAGATAATGGTCAATTGTAGCTTTCCAATGCTCAGTATTAGGATTCACATAGAACTCTCCATTATATCGTTCGTTAAACACAAAAGTCCACTAAAGTCATCTTTTATTTTTGTTCTTTGGAGTATTTTCTTCTTCAGAAGTTATTTGGGAATTTGGGTTTATTTGTTGAATACTCTCTCCGGTCCACAATAAGTGACCAGTTTGTTTTTAGCACGCTCATTAAGAAAATACTAAATTCTATACACAAATACCTATTATTACTAAACTACCCCTAAGAAAACTTTTTAGGTATATGTACATAAGAGTTATTTTGTAAATATAAATTGAATTCTTTCTTAATTATATAAATAAATACTTACTTTAAACCAAAATAAAAAAATAACTGGTCACTTATTATGAATCGGAAGAAATATCGATTATTAGGATTATTGTGATAAAATTACCATATGAATTTTTTTTTTAAGGGAGGTGGAAAATTAAAATGTACAAATTAAAAGTGAATGGAGGGGGTACTATGTAAAAAGTGAAAATGAGAGGGTGGTGACGGAAGTGACGCCGTCATTGCGTTCAGCAAGACTTTACTAACTTACTGGCCAAGGGTCAAGGTTGGCTATTGTGTGGGTAGAAGATTCAAGTGGAACACGTGCTGATTTTAGATTTGTGTGACGCGTGGGTGTATACATGGTTGTGTCAGCTCTTACGCAGAAACACCTCAAACGATATAGGCTTGAAAGTTGAAACTCAAGCAATAATAAGAGTTGACTCCACGAATTTTCCCAATTTGTAGTAGTATCTAAAGAAGAGTGTTAACTTGTCTTCTTTCACGATGAAGCAAACCCGACCTTAGTAAAATGAAAAGGTAAAAGTGATGGAATTAGAACATTCACCTAACTATGCATGATGAACTAATCATTACTAATATTTGACTGATTATAATTAATTAAATAAATAAAAAGGTTTTAACGGAAAAAAGAAAAGTTGGAGGGAACATTCCACCTAGTAAACCTATGTAATCACCGATGACGCTCAATCCTATTAACCTCAACCTATTACAATGGTACCAAAAACAGTGCGAAGACTAAATATTAAATTCTACCGTAAATCACTAATCCCTCCCGTCCAAAATAAGTGATTTTGTGTTTATTTTTATATATATTAAGAAATTCACCTTTTAATATTAATTAGTAATGAAATTGATCATATCAACATTTACTATATCATCACATAAATAGTCCTAACATATACTTTAACATAAGGGTGTACATGGACCAGCTTGGTTTGATTTTTATCAAAACAAACCAAATCAAACCAACTATATCGGTTTGGATTGGTTCGGTTTTGTCGAATTTTCTGAGTTTTCGGTTTTTTTTCTTACATGAATATTATTCGAATCTTACTTTTTTAAAGTTATAGATAAAGTTTTTATAAGTGAATATATGTTTAGTAAATATTAAAAAAATTGACAAACATATGATCTATTAAAATATTCCTATGGGTGAATTTTGTTAGTAAAACATGATAGTTATTTTCTTAGTCGTCTATCAATAATTTTCCGTCAATGTACGCTTTAAAGGTTAACACATGAGAGGATCCCAAATATTTCAACATTTTTTAAAATAAAATTCAATATAAAGTCTTAAAAAAATATATATAAATTATATATTTATATGTCGGTTTGGTTCAGATTTTTTTACTCAATACCAAATCTAGTCGGGTTTTTTAATCAGCTTGATTTGGTTTTCCGGTTTGGTGCAGTTTTTCGATTCGGTTTGTACACCCTACTCCAACATTATTTACTCCAAGGGTAATGTAGGAAAAAAATAAATTAATTTATTCTTGAAATCTGAAAAAATCACTTATTTTGGTCCACAAAAAAAGCTAAAAATCACTTATTTTGGACAAGAGGGAGTAATATTCTTCTTCTACCGCTGCATTTATTTTTCCCTTTTAGTTTTATTCTGAATTCTTAATTAAAAACAGGTTTTGGAATATAATTCGTTCAGTCTTTTGTTTACAAAGGCTTGAAACAAGTTCTTTTTTTACTTTCTATTAACAAATATTTCTGTTTTAATTTTATTGAAAGATTTACATACCAAGAACGACAAATATGAATCATTGCCGGGTGGCGCGGGAAGGGTTGTTGTGGCCTCGGCGGGAAGTGAGGGCGTGGGTTGGCCGGTCGAATGTGTTTTTTTTATTTTTTATAAATAAAATTAAACATGATTCCAATTTACCTGCACCTTGGGCAGAATTTGGTCTTACAAATCCCGCAAGATCTACCCACGATGCACTGCTTGTTCTTGTTCCCTAGCACACACACGCACCCACCCCTATCATATTAATGTTCGGCTGTTTACACACCTCTTCACATGTTAGGTTTGAAAAATCGGTTACAAGTAAAGAGTAGGTTTTAATCAAATAATTCTTTGTACGTGCGGTGCGAGATCTAGTAATTTTAGCAAGGACGCAAGTTGAATGTATTGAATAATTCAGAATAAACAAATTGCCCTTCGAATCTCCAATCCTACAATAAATAAATAATTTTATTAATGCATTTGGACAGGCGGTTTCTTGTCGTAATCGTTTTATTCCAGTCAACTCACTCTCTCAATCATATTGTTATTGTGCATATATATTGTATCTTTTGGAGAATAACCAATTTGTCTTGGGAGCCGAATACGACGTCTCTCCTCAATCAACAGAATAACGCAAGGGCTGGTTGTTTAATCATGCCTATTTTAGACAGCGGCGAATCCAGAAATTCGATTGAAGGGTATCAAAATATATAAAAGTAAATATACCAGAAAATTAAAGGGAGTCAATATATAGTATATATACGTATAATTTATTTTTTTACCTACCTACAAAGTGTCTTTTTTTCGCGAAGAGGTGTGGTGGCTCTGCCGCCGCTTCTAAAGGTGTAATGGAATTGCATTACCAATCGGCATTAAAGTGCTTAATTTATTATAGGGATTTGTTACACAAATAGCCGGTCATATTTAATGTTTACTTATTCTAGTCTGTATACATACATTGTACACAATTACACATATATTATCTATCCTTTGTCTATTTTTAATTTAAGAGAATCGGTGAGTTGCTATTTGGGTTAATTCTTCTTTATTTATAAAAGCCGCAAGAATTGGCCGGCCTACTGGTCAATGTGTTTATTTTTTTTGGAGAATTTCCATTGCGAGTAAAATTTAATTGCTACACATTCGATTTAGTGGTTTGATAGAAAGATTGTGTATACATAAATCGTTTATCTATCCTGTAACAATAAAAATGTAGATTAACCAATGCCGAATTATGTAAAGTATGTCGATGGAAAAATAATAAAGAGGACATAAATTTAATGTCTGCATTCCTAATTTAATTCCTAATACTCTGGTTTCGGGTGGAAGAAGTGAAAATGAAAGAGGCAAGGGAACATGGGTCTATACTCTATATCATCAAGCAAGCTTTTGTTTTATTTTTTTCTCCTACTTAAACCCTGTCTTACAAAATTTACCAGTGTTTATTTCACGGAGGAGTATTAGTTCAAGAAATTGCTAAGGACTGTGTCACACCTATGCAAATGTAACGAGCTACTTGATCCAAACTAGTTAGGGTCCACATATGAAACTGGGCTGACATAGAATACCATTCTTGGGCTCCAGGGCACTTTACGCCTGTTTGTCCCACAGTTTGGAAGGGAAGATGCAAGCGATATTTGGATATTTGACATTTGAATATGGGCAACTATTGTCAAGAGCTGCATGCATGAGACGTTTGTCTCTGGACGACAACGGCCATAGATAACTAAGAGTAACAATTTGAATACAAGAAAATGATATCATAAAGATCTCTTAGTCTTTTATTTATTGATCTCTTGTGTTTTACACTTTCACTTAATAACTTTTGTCTGGGGTGTCAATGGTTCGATTCGTACGGTTATTTTTTAAAATTTGTTTCACTTAATGACTGGTACGATTATTCTACAAAGTGAAGGGAACGATCAGTTTGCTGGATAATGTCACATTATGTGCTTCTATTTACTGATGCACTACAGTTTTAAGCCGATCCAGATTATACCAAAATTGCTTTAAAATTTTCGTTGTGTTCTTGTTTTTTCCTAGTTCATTTACGTTCAACAAAGGTAAGGATAAAAAATAACATGAAAG
The DNA here is from genome assembly GCA_005239495.1 of Nicotiana undulata. Lineage (NCBI taxonomy): Eukaryota > Viridiplantae > Streptophyta > Magnoliopsida > Solanales > Solanaceae > Nicotiana > Nicotiana undulata. The sequence continues at coordinate 33,202 of ML278576.1, forward strand.
GGACATTGAGGCGAAAGGAGACAGCGTGCAGCTTAACGTGGTAGAGCTTGGACGAAGTAGCGTGGCTGTTTGTACTTGGCCTAACTGATACACAAATATAGTTTCCGCAATTCTGTTACAGTTAGTTACCTAAGTGACATGTTAGCATAGTTGTTAATTGTTAACTAGAGTTAGTTACAGTAGTTAGTAAATCTATTAGCTAGAGGAGAAGAGGGAATCAGCTGATTGTGTGAACTTGTATAATCAATTTATCTTACATATTACAATCTTCAATATACAAATATGACAACTTCTCTCTCAGATCCTCTCATTTTCCCCATTCATCTTCTTCTTCCTCCGCCATTGCTGACTCTCTCGGTTATTAGTAAAGCTTCTAGCTCAGCTGCCTAGTCCTCGAACTCTTTAGTGAATTCCTGCAACTAAGCTAATATCGGTATTAGAGCCGATCGTCCTCGACAAGCATGACAAAGGCACTCGATCAACTGAAAATTCAACCGAACAACCAGGAGATCTTCGTGAATTGATGCAAAATTTGATAGCAGATGTTGGAGCTTTGTCAGGGGAATCTCCAATCTAAAACGCCTAGATCAAACTGTACACAAACTAAAACAACAATTGCCAAATTCTGGTGAAAATCGAAAAGTCAAAACTCCAAAAGTTGAATGTAGGTGAGCCGTCTGATAAAAGTTCACCAAGAGAAAGAAGCCATGGTAGCTATAACCATCATAATTCCAATATTTCAAGATGGTCAAGGATGGAATTTCTGAGGTTCAATGGAGATGGCCTAAAATATTGGCTGTGTTGGACCAGGATCCTCTAATCTCTCAAATGGTGATTCTGATTTACAGAAGAAAACATTGAACGAAGAAGACAAAACATTTCCGGACAGGTTATGTCCGAAAGAGGGACTAATATCGGATAGTTGACATTGGGCCCTCATTGAATTGGGCTGTCTCTCCTCACAGCAATTGGACCCAGACGTGTTCACTATTAGGCCAAATTTTCTATTTGGCATGTCTGCTTATAAGTAGAACATTCCTATGTAAATAAGTTTTTCTATTTTGTCTTTATCTAGGTAGTTTGTTATTTTATTCACCAATAGCATAGTGACAACTGTACAAGTAGTTACATATAGATTCTTTTCTAAATTGTATAAAGGGATACACTGTACAGAGCAGATTTCAATCAATACGACAGAGAATTTTCCAAACATTCTTCTTCATATCATCTTTTCCAATATGGTATCAGAGCTGGAAGGTTGAATCCTTAGCTTCTCTTCGTCTTCTTCTCTTCCATCAGCTTGAATTCTCACCATGGCAGCCGGAGATGAAGAAACCTCTGATTCTGTCACTCGAACTACTCAGGTCACTCAACAGGCAGATTCTGGAGCTGCCAATGTGATCCTTGACCCATCTCACCCCTTTTATCTTCACCCATCAGATTCTCCTAGAATGGTGCTTGTAAGCTCCATCTTTAATGGCAAGGGATATGGTGGGTGGAAAAGTGGAATACTCATTGCTCTATCGGCCAAGAACAAGCTTGGCTTTATCGATGGTTCTTTTATTCAGCCCAAAATATCATCAGATTCTTTCAAGCCATGGTCAAGGTGTAATGACATGGTTATCTCTTGGATTTTGAACTCACTCTCTAAGGAAATAGGAGAAAGTGTCCTCTATTCCAAAACTGCAAGGGACATCTGGAATGAGCTTGAGGAACGTTTTGGACAGAGCAGTGGACCTCAACTCTTCCAACTACAAAAAGAAATCATAGAGTTAGCACAAGCAAATCTGGACTTTGCAAGTTATTATACGAAACTGAAGAGGCTATGGGATGAATTAGACAGTTTGGACATTACTCAACACTGTACCTGTGATTGCTCATGTGGAGGAAAAGAAAAACATTACAAGTCTCAACAAGATGGAAGACTTATCCAATTTCTCATAGGGCTTAATGATGCCTATGTTGCTGCTAGAAGCAGCCTTATTATGTTATCACCTTTACCCTCAGTCAATCATGCCTATTCTTTGCTAATCAGAGATGAGAAACAAAGGGAAGTACAGATTTCACAACATGATATTCCTTCCCAGAGTGCATTTCTTGCAAGTCAACAACCTTATGGAGTGACTCGCAAATATTCACCTGACAAAAGGGCAAACCCAGATGCAAAGAAGGCAAATCAGTTTTGTTCCTACTGCAAGAAACCAAACCATAGCATAGAAAACTGCTATAGGTTGATTGGGTTTCCTACTGATTTTAAATTTACTAAGTCCAAAAGGTCACTTGGGCCTAGAAGCAATGTTGTTGTTTCATCTGAGGAATCAGGACCTACTCAAGCAAGTTCAGGAGCAGACCCTATGACTCAGGACCAGTTCCACAGTCTCTACCAGCTACTTCAGACTGTCAAGCTCTCCAATCAGACAGATCTACCCTATGATGACACAATTTCTGCAAATTGTGCTGGTACCTCCTTTTCTTCTCCTCCCACTAAATCCTATATTAGTGTCTCTTTGAACTCTGTTTCTTGGATTCTAGATTCAGGAGCCTCTCAACACATGACCTCCAATTTAGCTCTCCTTTTCAATGTACAGATTCTCCCTAAACCTGTCTATGTCACTTTACCTAATTCTGCTAAGGTATTGGTGTTTAAGACTGGATCTGTCACCCTACTCCCTAACTTTACTCTTAGACATGTCCTATTTGTTCCTAGATTTAATTACAACTTGTTGTCTGTGCACAAATTGTGTGTACAATTCCACTCTATTTTAATGTTTTCTTCTTTTGGTGCTGCTTTGCAGGCCCCTTCACTGAAGAGGCCAATGGTGCTTGGTAAAGTCAGTCGAGGGATCTATGTGTTCAATCCTGCTCCTCCAAGTCAAGTCAAGCCTAGGCTAGACATCTCTCATTTAATTAAGGCTTTTAGCCATTCTGTTTGTAATCAAAGTGTTGTTGCACTTAAGTCTTCTTCTAATTTGAGTTTAGGGAAAGCTCTTTCTAATGTAATACTTTGGCATCAAAGACTAGGGCATATGCCATTTTCAAATATGAAATGCATTTCCTCTATCTCTTTACCTTCTAGTGTTTCATCCATTTATCCTTGTGATGTTTGTGCAAAGGCCAGATAGGCCAAATTACCTTTTCCTTCCAGCACTATTTCTTCTACATGGACCTTTTTACTTAGCACTAAATCCAATGCTTTTCCAGTTCTAAAATAATTTTTGGCCATGACTGAGAGGCAATTCAACACTAAGGTCAGGGTAGTCAGATCTGACAATGCCCTTGATCTGGGCAGTAGTCACACATCCTCTCAATTTTTTGCCTCTCAAGGGATCCTCCATCAGACCACTTGTGTCTCCTCTCCCCAACAAAATGGTGTTGTTGAGAGGAAACATAGACACCTTCTTGAAACCTGTAGAGCCTTACTTTTTCAATCTAAATTACCTACTAAATATTGGGGATATTGTCTTTTAACAACCACCTTTTTAATCAACAGATTTCTCTCTAGAGTTATCAAACTCAAAACTCCTTATGAGGTCTTGTTTGGAAAGTCTCCCAATTAGGCCACTCTCAGGGCATTTGGGTGCTTGTGTTATGCTTCCTCCTTACCCCTTCACAGATCTAAGTTGGATCCTAGGTCTCACAAATGTATCTTTCTGGGGTACCCCTTTGGGAAAAAGGGTTACAAATTACTTAACTTACATACTCTCAAAGTCTTTGTTTCTAGAGATGTGATTTTTTATGAAGACATTTTCCCCTCTATTCCCTCTTCAGCTCCTTCTCCCATTTTTTCTATTCCTAATTCTCTTACTCCCTGTGATCAATCCCCTTTGCACAAACCACTCCCTCACACACATGTTTCCCCCACACACTCCTCTCCTCATCCTTCCTCCACCCCATCTTCCTTTCCTCTTATCTCTACCCTACCTCTCCCTGTTTCCTCACCTACTGCCAACTCCCACCCTTCTGTTTCTATCACCCCTGCTCTTAGAAGGTCCACTAGAGAACACAACTTACCTACTTAATTAAATGACTATGTCTGCAATTTAGTGGTGTTCACCAACCTCACTCCCTCTTGTTTTGAAACCCCTGTTTCCCCTCATATTCTATCTTTTTCAGCTTTATCCTCTTCTAATCAGTCTCTCCTCAATTCCACTTCCCACATATCTGAACCCACTTCTTATTCCCAAGCCTCTCTTCACCCTGGGTGGCAAGAGGCCATGAACAAAGAATTTGCTGCTCTTGAAGCTAACAACACTTGGGAAGTGGTTCTTTTGCCTAAAGATAGAAAGGCCCTACCTTGCAAATGAGTCTATAAGGTCAAATATAGGCAGGATGGTTCTGTGGAAAGATTTAAAGCTCGTCTGGTTGTACGGGGTGATATTCAGCGTGAAGGAATTGACTTCACTGAAACCTATTCCCATGTGGTCAAGATGACCACCATCAGGTGTTTATTGAGTGTGGCTGTTAAGAAGAACTGGGCCATTTCTCAACTTGACGTGAACAATGCCTTCCTCCATGGTGATTTACAGGAGGAAGTTTACAAGAAATTCCCAGATGGTCTATCCCCTCCTACTCCTAATCATGTCTGTAAGATAAAGAAGTCACTATATGGCTTGAGGCAAGCCTCAAGACAGTGGTATGCTCGCCTTATTGTGGCTCTCAGTTTCAAAGGCTACTCACACTCCCTAAAAGACTGCTCTCCGTTTTTTAAGAAGTCAGAGGGTTGTATCACTATCATTGCCGTCTATGTTGACAACATTTTGCTAACTGGTGATGATCCTGTTGAACTTACTACCCTCAAAGGTTTTCTTCATCATGAATTTCAGATAATAGACTTGGGACAAGCCCATTATTTCCTAGGTCTAGAAATAATCAGAGAACCACAAGGGATTATTTTGAGTCAGAGGAAGTTTACCTTGGACCTTCTATCCGATTTTGGTTGTTTAGCCCTCCTCCCTGTCTCTTCACCTCTTGATCCAACTTCTCATCTTCGCATCAATGACGGCGAGCCCTTACTGGATCCCACACTCTATCGAAAGCTCTTGGGCAAACTCAATTACCTCACCCACACTCGTCCAGATCTGTCTTTTGTCGTCCAACACCTCAGCCAATACATGCAATCTCCTCGTCGTCCTCATCTTGATGCTGCTCTTCGTTGTCTTCGCTACCTCCTTCTTGATCCGGGATTGGGCATTTTTCTGTCTTCTACCCCCTCTTTCAATCTTCTAGCCTTTTGCGATTCTGATTGGGGTCGTTATTCTGATACTCGTCGTTCCATCAGTGGTTACTTCATCACTTTGGGATCTTCACCTATCTCATGGAAATCCAAGAAATAGTCTTTGGTTTCTTTATCTTCTGCTGAGGCGGAATATCGCTCTATGCGTCGTGTTGTTGCTGAAATTACCTGGCTTCTCCGTTTACTTGAAGATTTTTCCCTTACCCCTTCTCTTCCTGTTCCTCTTCTTTCTAATAGCTAGGCCGCCATTCACATCGCCAAAAATCCTGTCTTTCATGAGCGCACCAAACATGTAGACCTCGATTGTCACTTTGTGCGCCAACAATACCTTTCTGGACTCATCTCCCTCTCTCTTTTATTCCGTCACACTCTCAGGTAGCAGACGTGTTTACCAAACCCCTTTCTGGTCCTACTCATCGTCTAATTTTGGGCAAGTTGGGGGTTGCTTCTCCTCCCTCCAACTTTAGGGGGGATGTTGGACCAGGATCCTCTAATCTCTCAAATGGTGATTCTGATTTACAAAAGAAAACATTGAACGAAGAAGACAAAACATTTCCGGACAATTTGAGGTTATGTCCGAAAAAGGGACTAATATCGGATAGTTGACATTGGGCCCTCATTGAATTGGGTTGTCTCTCCTCACAGCAATTGGACCCAGACGTGTTCACTATTAGGCCCGATTTTCTATTTGGCCTGTCAGCTTATAAGTAGAACATTCCTATGTAAATAAGTTTTTCTATTTTGTCTTTATCTAGGTAGTTTGTTATTTTATTCACCAATAACATAGTGACAACTGTACAAGTAGTTACATATAGATTATTTTCTAAATTGTATAAAGGGATACACTGTACAGAGCAGATTTCAATCAATACGACAGAGAATTTTCCAAACATTCTTCTTCATATCATCTTTCCAATAGGCTGTTCAAAATTGAGCAGTTCTTCTCTATGGAGAAGGTTCCTATGAAGAGAAGATAGAAGTGGTTGCGATGTAGTTGGAAGGGGAAGCTATCTAGTGGCATTTGTCATTTATGAGATACATACAGTATTTGCAACTAGCTACATGGACTGAATACGTGATAGCTATGGTTGAAAGATTTGGGTTGGATTTTGATGACCCAATGGAGGAGATCAAAAAGGTCAAACAAACTGGTATTGTAAGGGAATACCAAGCTGTGTTCGAGAGGAATCTTACTAGGGTTAATTTTTGCAAGAAAATGCAATTAGTTGTTTGCTTGGTGGTTTGAAACATGAACTGAATATTGCAGCGAAGTTGACGACTCCCACCTCCTTGTCTCAAGTCTACCATACTGCTAGAATGCAGGAGGCCTCCTTTGCTGCTATCAGACTACCTACACCAGTAGGTAGTAACCAAACGAGTATGACAAGAAGATTTGCAGACCAAAGAAGTAGCAGCAGGCCATTATTACTAATTCCCAAATCTAGTGATATTGTGGCTTCCAAAATATTCAACAGAAGGGCTTTAAGTTTGAATGAGATGAATGAGAAGAGGTCTAAAGGACTATGCTACTTTTTCAATGAGAAGTATGTATCTGGTCATTGATGTAATAATCTGAAACAACTGTATCTTTTGGAATTAGAAGAACATGATGGAAAACATTACCTAGAAGAGAGGATACATGATGATATGAACCAGCAAAGTTGGAATTAACTCAACCTCTGGAACAAATGGAAATCTCCATTCATGCCTTGAATGGGTCATTGGGTTACAGGACATTGAGAGTAACTGGATACCGTTCAAAAAAGCCACTACATATCTTGGTGGCCTTTAGGAGTCCTCACAACTTTATTGATCCAGAGTTGGTAGAAAATCTACGACATCCTATCATGTCAACTACCCCTCAATTGGTGGTTGCAGCCAATGGAAACATGATGAAGGTAGACAAGGTGTGAAAAATTTCTTGGCAGTACAAGGGGTGAGTTTATGTTGAGTTCTTAGTGTTACCTTTGTGGTCTTGTGGAGTAGTGTTGGGGGTCCAGTGGTTGCTAACGTTGGGAGACATCAAGATGAATTTCAGAATTCTAATAAAGGAGTTCTATTGTCAGGGAAGAAAACATGTACTTAGAGGATATGGGAGGCAAATATTATCCTCTAGTGCTGGGAAGATAGCCAGAATTTTAGGTAACCAGCAGTCTCAACTCTGTATGATTCAAGTAGTACCTGCTATGTGTAATGAGTTGCAATGATATTCATTAGAATCAAAAGGGGAATTTAATCAAGATCCTAGATTGCTATCCCTATTGAATGAGTTTGAGGAAGTGTTTGTTGAACCTACATAACTACCATATCTAGAAGGTTGTTTGATCACAAAATAGTACTATAAAATGGGACTGAACCAATAACCAAGAGGCCTTACAGATATCCTTCAGTAAAAAAGGATGTGATCGAAGCCTTAGTCAAACAAATATTGGATCAAGGAATAATACAACCAAGTTGTAGCCCTTTCGCTGCCCCTGTGGTTTTAGTTGGTAAAAAACATGGCACATGGAGGTTGTGTGTAGATTACCGAGATTTGAACAAACATACTACGAAGAACAAATTTCCCATACCAATGGCGAAAAATTTGCTAGATGAACTGGGAGGATCTAAAATCTTTTCAAAGATAGATTTAAGATCTGGTTATCACACATGTACTAAAAACTGCTTTTAGGACTCACTCAGGTCTTTATGACTACCTAGTTCTGCCCTTTTGATTGTCATATACTCCAGCTACATTTTAAGGCTCTATGAACTCTATTTTTCATACCTTCCTTAGGAAATATGTATTGGTATTCTTCGATGATATTCTCATCTACAAACAAAAGTATGGAAGACCATTTATCATCTTAGATCAGTATTCCTCAAAATGGAAGAGCATCAATTCTTTGTGAAGAAGAGCAAATGTTTCTTTTGAGTAGAGATGATAGAATACTTTAGCCATTTTATCACTGAAGAATGAGTATCAAATGATCATCAAAAAGTTGATGCTGTAAGAAACTGGCCTACTCCTACTACTGTTAAACAACTAAGGGGATTCCTTGGTTTAGCTGGTTATTATAGAAGACTCATACAAGGATTTGGCATCATATGCAAACCCTTAACAGGTCTTCTAAAGAAAGATGGATTCAAGTGGTGACCTACAGTATCTGTTGCTTTTGATCAGCTGAAGGAAGCTTTAACCAAAGCTCTTGTCCTATCCTTTCCAGATATCACTAAAACTTTTATTGCAGAGATAGATGCCAGTAGATATGGAATATGGGATGTTCTTATGCAACAAGGAGATCCCATAGCCTTCATCAATAAAGCATTTTCACCTAGACATGGAACTCTCTCAGTCTATGACAGAGGATTATTAACTATAGTTCACGTTGTAACCAAATGGTCACAATGCTTGCTTGGTTAGAAGTTTATCATCAGGACTGACCAAATAGCCTTTAAGTTCTTAATGGAGCAGAAGTTACACAAACTCTCAACTGATGTGGCTATTGATGTCATTCGATTATGTCATAGAATACAAGAAAGGAAGCCTAACAAAGTAGCAGGTGCTCTTTCAAGAGTATCTAGAGCTGAACTATTTGCTATGGTGATTTCTACTATAAGTTCAGACTTAATGCAAGCCATAACTCTCAGCTGGATGCAGACCCTGACTTGAAGGCTCTCATTGAACAACTACAAGCCAATCCTACAATTTATTCTCACTTCACTTGGTATAATAACCAGCTGAGAAGGAAAGGAAAGTTAGCAGTAGGCAAGGATCAACAATTAAGGAAAGATATCATTACTCTGTGGCATTCCACACCACTAGGAGGACATTCTTGTATTGAAGCAACACGGAAGAGAATAATGATACTCTTCTATTGGAAGGAAATAAGGAATGATGTGAAAATCTTTGTGCAGAAGTGTGCTACTTACCAAAGGAGTAAAATTAACTTAGCGGCTTATCCTGGTCTCCTACAAGTACTCCTCATACCTGATTTGGTTTGGTCTTAAATAAACATAGACTTCAAAAATCTCATGGCTATGAAGTCATATTGGTGATAGTGGATAGGCTAAGCAAATATGGCAACTTCATTCTTTTAAAGCACCCTTATACAGCCCAGTCTGTAGATAAGGTTATCATGGACACCATATTCAAGCTACATGGTCTTCTAGAATCCATTGTCAGTGAAGGAGATGCAATTTTTCTGAGTTCTTTCTGGCAGGAACTCTTTTCTAAACCGGGTGTAGAGTTGCATACTTCCTCAGCTTACCATCCTCGATTTTATGGTCAAACTGAGTTCTTGAATAGGTTCTTAGAAACCTACTTGAGATGCTTTTGCAATGAGAAAACTACTAACTGATTTTCATACCTAGCTATAATAGAATATTGGTATAATACATCTTACCACTCTGCCATCAAAACTACTCCATATGAGGTACTCTACAGAAAACCACCTCCCCTACACTTGCACTACTTACCAGGTGAATCTACATCAACTGATGTTGTTCACACATTGATAAACAGAGAATTCAAATTGTAACTGTTGAAACATCACTTAATGAGAGCCAACTTAGAATAAAACAGCAAGCCGACTCTCATAGGAGTGACATTCAATTTGCAATGGGAGATTGGGTGTACTTGAAGGTCCAACCTTACAAACAGGTTACCCTATTGACTCAACCATTTCACAAACTGGCTGCTAAGTACTATGACCCTTTTCAAATCATTAAAAGGGTGAGGTCAGTAGCCTACACTCTTCTTTTTCCTTCTTCAGTCAAAATACATCCTACTGTTCATGTGTCCCTATTGAGAAAATGTTATGAAGTACTAGCTCAAATCTCATATCCTCTTGTCACTGATATTGCTAGCCTACATTGTACAGATCCTGAATCTATTCTACAAATGAGGATGGTAAAGAAGGGTAATAAGGCAGTCACACAAGTGTTAGTCAAATGGGTAGGTTTATCAGCAGATCATGCTACTTGGGAATACTTTATTGTGCTCAAGACTAGATTTCCAGCCTTCGATCCTTGTGGTCAAGGATCTTCTGCAGAGGGGAGTATTGATACACAAATATAACTTCCGGAATTCTGTTACAGTTAGTTACATAAGTGACACGTCAACAAAGTTGTTAATTGTTAGTTAGAGTTAGTTACAGTAGTTAGTAGATCTGTTAGCTGGAAGATATGTGAGAATCAATTGAATTATGAGAACTTGTATATGTCAATGTATCTTACATATTACAATCATCAATATACAGATATTACAACTTCTCTCTCAAATCCTCTCATCTCTCTCATTTTTCTCAAATTCATCTTCTTCTTCCTCAGTCATTATTGACACTCTCGAGCTTCTCAGTAAAACTCCTAGCTCAACTGCTTAGTCCTAGAATTCTTCAGTGAATTCGTGCAATTAAGCTAAGGCTACTGCCTCGCAAGCAATCTCCATACATCAATTTTCTTACAAAGTTTCATTCTCAGATCCCCCAATTAGGGAATCTTAATTGTGTGATAATTACATAATTCTTAAGATAAAAGAACAAACTCCAGGAGCGATGTAGATATGAGGTGTGAATGTAATACATAATTAAATAATTTAATAATAATGCTTGATGGGTACGTACGTACATGAAAAGAGGAAAGAAAGAAGTGAGGCTATATAACCGCTAGCGTGGCTTAAGTATTGAAACAGAAAATAATTTGTGGGCTCCAGTGACGAGAAGATGCTTATAACAAAAGGTCACCAATGACGAAAAGGGTGATGGAGCTGGAAATTTGGAATAAACCTGATGGCGGCTCATCCTTTTATCCAAAACTTCAAGCTTCATAATCCGAAGCCTAAAATTATAAGGTCGCAAAATAATAGTCTACTTTAATTGTGAATATATAAATATCAGCCTTTCAATTCTGAAAGAAAGAAAAAGAGTTTAGCAGATTCTTCACGGCTCTTGTGTCCACTTGTGACCTGTTCATGTAAGATTCCAATCATGTAGTAGCTTGCTGTACCTGAATTAGCCAGAAAGTACATAATTATATACCGTCAAACTTCTTTATAACAATATTCTTCACTATAAATTTTGTTTAAAATAAATATTTTATATTATATTATAATAAATGTATTTTAAAACAATAATTTACTGTATCAGTTAAAAATATCGAAACAAGTGAAACTGTTACGGAAAAATTTAATTTTAGTATATTATTTTCTTTTTGTTGATATTAGGCCTTTTGCGGATACATGAAGATGAGGACAAAGCGCCAAGTCCCTGTCCAGACTCGAAATAGTCATCCTCCACTCCACCTCGGTGCCGTAACGTAACACTGTTAGGTGTCTCCCAAAGCTTCTCTTAATTTGACATAAATGCTTATAAAGTAGGCCCCAGCGTCTTCTACTGTACTACTACTTTCCCCTTATCCGTCTTTGCTTTTAAAATCAGTGTCATTTTCACGTTACACGTACTAGCCTACATATTTAGTTTTGTATGACAATAGTTGGATTACACATCTCAAATCTATATAGCAATTTTAATTAGATGTCATCACTCTTTTTCTTTCCCTCTTTCCATTCTACACCCCTACAGTATTCCATCTGTATCTTATTACTATTTCTGATGATACAATTATGAACAAAAAAGCCCAGCTGCCGAGCCAATTACGAGTACATAATTAACCGAACTCTTTTGTCTTGTAATCTGCGACCCATCAACTGTGAAGTGGTCAAACGGTTAAGTTGCACGTGCGCAGCCACAGTGAAGCGGTCAGACTGCCTGTTTGCTTTTCCCTTCATGTCAAAGCCGTTTGCTGCCATCTAATTTTAACCTCAATCATACACGTGTCTCTTTTTTCCTCGCGCGATTCTTTCAAAGAGCTACTCTGAACAACTAGGCCATTGAGGATCTTAAGCTATACTCAGATATTTAAGTTTCTAATGAAACACTTAACATCCTCCAATTTCTAGTAGTACCAAGATCCATCATTTCCACGAGAAGTGAATAGAAATGTATAAATATCCTTGTAGCAGGCAGAATATATACCAAACTGTAATATATATACATCATTTTCTATGTATATCATCTTTTTACACGTGTTTTGTTTCCTTCATCCCTGCTAGTAAATTAACATAAAAGGATCCATAAAAACATCCTATACATGCATACTCGTATACAAATTCCTCCTAGCTACCTAATGCACATTCTTGTATGTATAGTTAAGGTATATATATATATATATATATATGTGTGACAGGGGTTGTTGTGTATTAAAAAGGGGCACGATGCGGGATGCCTTTCCTCCTGTTTGAATTCCTGTGGTTGTAGATAGGAGGCGTATCAGGAGACATATTGTAGATGCGGAATGCTTCTTCATCTCCAGAATTAGAGCCAAACGTCTCAAGGGGATCGGAATATGCAATATGTCCCTCAATATTCAGATGACGAAACTCAAATACTCTGCGTTGCCTCTTCTTAGGGGTCGATGATTCATCCGATTCAAAGCCTTGATTAGGCCTCACCTTCGGTGTAAATGTCAACTCTTCATCACCTCGCTTTATACCATTCAGCTGCTCCAACCCAAAATCGCATTAAAATTAGTTATTCTTAGTAGTAGTAAAGTTCGTAGTAATAGTGAAACACTCTACCCCAGCAAAATAATAACTCTCCTCATACAGGTGACAAGATGAATATATCCTGCCATACTAATTGCCCCCACTAGTAAAATAACGTTCTTAATTAACCAAAATGTTTCATATATAACCAACAACAACAACAAACCAATGTAATTCCAAAGTGGGGTCTGGGGAGGGTAATATGTACGCAAACCAGATCTTACCCCTACCTTGTGAAGGTAGAAAGGCTATTTCAAATAGAAACTCAGTTGTTTCATATCCAGTCAAACCTCTCTATAATAGCTTGGTTCGTTTCAAATATTTATGGATGATATAGCAAAGTGTTGTTATAAATAACTTATATTATAGCATAATATAAAAATTGTTTCCGCAAAAGCTTGGCTTTTACAATAAAGTGTTGTTATATAGGGATGCTTCTCTATAACAAATTTAGAACAAAACATAATATGGAAATGTTGACAAAGAGTCATCTAGGATGAGCTAGGGAGCATGCTGTAACATTTACACTAAGTTTGGGGTCATATGAAACAGGGAATACAGAAGGGCACCGTAAGTGCTTCCAATTTTCCAGTTTCCAGATTAATGTTAAATTGAATCAGCTACTGTCCATATATAAACATCTACGAAATGCACAAAAAATGCACAGCCATGTACTAAGAAACAAAAGAATTTACCTTGCAGCCGAGGGAGCAGAATCTGAATGAGTCAAGTAGGCTGCGACCACAAATTTCACAAGTATTGGTTACACCTTTTCCAGGTCTGGGCTGCGGCCGCTCATTGAGAAACACAATCTTGGCGCTATTAATAATGTATGTCTGAATGCATGAAATGTCTATGTATCTCTGAATTTCATTCACCCTCACCACATTATGGTACGACGATCTCCTTATCTACACAAAAATATAGAACAGTTGGACACAGCATTAAACATTTACTTAACTTAACAGCAAATTAAAGCATCGCTCGTGAGTAAAAACTGACTTGAACAAGGCGATGGTCTTTGTGATTGCTTAAACAGTAAGAGCAGAGAGCAGTTCCCCTGCAATCCAAACAATACATATTGCATTCACTCTTATTTGAATCCTCATGAACTGGACAAGTATGGAAATAGTTTGACTTGAGCAGCGGCTTCAACCATGGCGGTCCAAAATCATCATTCCTCATTCCAACCACTTCACTCACCTATTGGCCACCCACACAAAACTTATTACTACAAAATATGAGTATCAATTTAAGCCTTTTCCGTACCAGTACAAATATTGGTTGTAGCAAAAAACAAAAGAAATACACAGGATTAAAGATGATAGTCACACAAAAAATTTGCATATCTGTTTTCACCATTATGGCTGAAAATCGAAATTACCATAATAATTAATAACGTTATGGTTGGTGATTGTAGCTCCAATTAGTCAAAGGAAAATTGGTATGGGGGATGAGGAGCAAAGCTAGAAGTAAAAGAAAATAGAGAGAGGAGAGGAATAGGAAACAACCTCGAGCAAGAGAAGGATAAGAGATGGGGGCAGAGAGCTAAAGGAAGAACAAAAACGTCTGAGTAGTTAATTAAAGGGGGAAATGAAAGGTAGAGACGGTGGTGAAGGAAGAGGGAGAGACTAGAAGGAAAGCGACTGAAAGACATTTGTAAGGCGGTCACTAATTACAAATATGCTTATTTTACTATTCCTCCTATTTATTAAGCACCATGTAATAATTCATATACTAAAATTAAAAAATGAAAAGGATAATGATCGTCTCATAAAAAAGGAAAAAGGTTAGTGATATCATAGCATCATCTATTGCTTCCCATATTAAATGAAACAAACAAATACTAGTATATGTTTTGTTGCATAAGAACAGAGACAAAAAGAGAAGAAGAAGAAACGTACCAACGTGAGTAAGAGTTTTAAAGTTACACTTGCAATCCAATATAAATATATGTATTTTTTTTAAGAAAAAAATTGATACTGTATACATCAACAAAGGTTAAAAAATGGAGGGAAGGTCAGAAAATCTTTTTTAAACTAGAAGGGAGGTCTCTTTACTTGTAGTCAGTGTAGAGGGGAGGTCAGTAATTTGGTTCAAAGAGAATAATGTAGCACTGTTTTGCCTTCCAACCATATATAAGAATAGTTTTTAAGGATATATCATTGAAAATTTTACCTCCTATAGTAAGGGTATACATTCGATTTATATAAATTAAAATTATTTTAAAATATTATTTTCTATAGCTACTGTAACGATTCGATCGGTCGTTCCGAGAGTTTAGCCCCGTTTTCCCCATTTCTACTTTATTATGTGTTGTTCAGCTCGTTTATGTCGTGTTAGGCCGGTTGGCTCGGGTTCAGAGTGATTGTGGAGAGAAATGAGACACTTAGTTTCTTAAGATGGTGAATTAGTTGGAAAAGTCAACCGGAAGTTGACTTATGGGTAAATGATCTCGGAATGTGGATTTATGATTCGGATAACTTCGTTATGTGATTTGGGATTAGGAGTGTGTTCAGAATATTATTTGGATGTTCGTGGTAGAATTAGGCTTGAATTGGCGAAATAGGATTTTGGCGATTTCCGGTCGGCAGTGAAAAATTAGCTATCGTGGTCGGAATGGAATTCCGAAGTTGGAACAAGTTCGTAGTGTCATTTTGGATGTGTGTGCAAATTTTCAGGTCATTCGGACGTGGTTTGGGTGATTTCGGCATCGTTGGCAAGTTTCAGAAGTTTAGAAATCCTTAGGCTTGAACTTTTGGATTAATTTGGTGCTTTGATATTATTTTTAGTGTTCTGAGGGTTCGACTAAGTTTGAATATTGATATATGACTTGTTAGTACTTTTGGTTGAGGTCCCGAGGGTCTCGAGATGATTTTTGGATGGCTAACGGAAGTTAAAAGAAAATGCAGCAAATTGGTTGCTGGTGCAGGCCTTCTAGTGTGGCCGCACCTGCGACTCTATTTGCTGCTGGTGCATGCCTTCTGGTGTGGCCGCACCTGCGGACGAGGAGTCACATGTGCGAAGGCGCAGGTGCGCACGACCATGCGCAGATGCGGAAAATGGAAGGCTGGCTTGAGGGCGCAGGTCCGGAAGTCTGGTCGCACCTGCGAGCCCGCAGGTGCGGATAGTGGACCGCAAATGCGGAAGTTGGGGTTAAGTCATTATCGCAGGTGCGCACCCGGGACCGCAGGTGCGAGATTTTGTCCACAGGTGCGGAAAATGCTGGGCAGAACCTACAAAAGGTTGCCTTCGCGAATTTTCTTATTTCCACCATTTTTGAAGACGGGTTTGGAGCTTTTTGAGAGGTTTTGAAGATGGATTCAAGGAGAAATGCATTGAGGTAATGTTTTTGAACCTAATACTCGATTCTATGGTGATTTTCAAAATAAGCATGAAATTTGTAGGATTTAATGGTAAAATTGAGGAGTTGGGGCTTGGAAATTTGAAGGTTTGATATGGGGATTTGAGGGGTCATATGTGATCGGATTTGATGAATTTGGTATGTATAGACTCGTGAGCGAATGAGGATTTAAGTTTTGTAAATTTTGTCGGATTCCGAGACCTGTGCCCAGGGGCCGGGTTTGGCCAATTTCGGGATTTGTGATGTAAATTGATAATTTTGATGTGAGCTTCGTTCTTTTAGCATATATTAATGATATAATACTGATTTGGTTAGATTCGGGGCGATTTGTGGCTGAGTCGAGGGGTAAGGGCATTGCGGAGTAGAGTTTTGGCTTGATTGAGGTAAGTAACGCTTCCAAACTTGGTTCTGAGGGTTCGTAACCCTGAACTACTTGTTATATGTTTAGTGATGCACATGCCAGGTGACGGGCGTGCGGGCATGCGGGCGTGCACCGTGAGACTTGTGACCTGGTTCATTCCACGGCACCATTTAGTGGTTCTTCCTTGATGATATATGTGCTTCTATCAATGTGATTAATGCAAACATGTTAGAAATCATGATAAATAATGTGTTAAACATTCATGCCGATACCGTTGAGACCCGAGTGATCGTCTTAATGCAAACATGCTAGAAATCATGCTAGAGATTATGTTAGGGCTTCATGTCGATACTGTTGAGACCCGAGTGGTCATTTATTGCTGTCACCTCATGTGTTTCATTGATATTATATACTCAGTCCTGTCATTGCATATCATATCATGTCTCAGTCTCGGTAATTGTTGATTTTACACGTTTTAGCATTAATTCGGGCTAGTTCATGCATTGTGAGCCCATGTGAGCGAGACCGGAGAGTGATGACTGAGTGAGGCTGAGAGCATGATGTTGAGTGACAGATATGGGATCGGGCTGCACGCCACAACATGTTATATTGATTATGCCTGGATATGGCTTGTGATAGCGCTTGGATTGTAGAAGCCCCTCCGGAGTCTGTAACACACCCCCAGTGAGCGTAGCGATATTTGAGGGATGGATCTTCCCTGGAAATGGATCTTGTCTGAAGTGTTTATACTTGGAGATGGATCTTCTCCATGAGGCTGCATTGGCATGTTTCCCCGGTACTGAGCGACTTATATCAGTGATGTGTATACGTATTCTGGGATGAATATCCCCTGGCCCATTGAGCCATATACAATACCGAGTGGTTGTGAGGTGTATCATTATCTGGAGATGGATCCTCTCCAGATTTTACACGTTATATCATTAATTCGGGATAGTTCATGCATTCTGAGCCCATGTGAGCGAGACTGGAGAATGATGACTGAGTGAGGCTGAGAGCCTGATGTTGAGTGACAAATATGGGATCGGGTTGCACGCCACAACATGTTATATTGATTATGCCTGGATCTGGCTTGTGATAGCGCTTGGACTGTATGACCCCCTCCGGAGTCTGTAACACACCCCCAGTGAGCGCAACGATATTTGAGGGATGGATCTTTCCTGGACATGGATCTTGTCCGAAGTGTTTATATTTGGAGATGGATCTTCTCTAAGAGGCTGGATTGGCATGTTTCCTCGGTACTGAGCGACTTATCTCAGTGATGTGTATACGTATTCTGGGATGAATATCCCCTGGGCCGTTGAGCCATATATAGTACCAAGTGGTTGTGAGGTGTATCATTATCTGGAGATGGATCCTCTCCAGATTTTACATGTTATATCATTAATTCGGTCTAGTCCATGCATTGTGAGCCCGTGTGAGCGAGACTGGAGAGTGATGACTGAGTGAGGCTGAGAGCCTGATGTTGAGTGACAGATATGGGATCGGGTTGCACGCCACAGCATGTTATATTGATTATGCCTGGATCTGGCTTGTGATAGCGCTTGGACTGTAGGAGCCCCTCCGGAGTCTATAACACACCCCCAGTGAGCGCAACAATATTCGAGGGATGGATCTTCCCTGGACATGGATCCTGTCCGAAGTGTTTATATTTGGAGATGGATCGTCTCCATGAGGCTGGATTTGCATGTTTCCTCGGTACTGAGCGACTTATGTCAGTGATGTGTTTACGTATTCTGGAATGAATATCCCCTGGGGCGTTGAGCCATATACAATACCGAGTGTTTGTGAGGTGTATCATTATCTGGAGATGGATCTTCTATATAGGGCTGGATCGGCCTTCCTCAGTACTGAGTGACTTCTGTATGATGTATATATATTCTGAGATGGATCTTCCCTAGGCCATGCGAGCCATATACAGTACTGAGTGGACGAGGATTGAGAGTGGGAGTACATTGTGCATTTCATACTGTTGATGCATTTGCATGTAGAGTATACTGAGTTATACATGATTTAGTGTTCGAACCTGAACTTATCCTGTTGTTTTTATCTGTGAGATAATTGTGAACATGCCTAAATTCCTATATATCGGTTATGTTATAAATGTGAGGTTTAGTCTGTCACTACCTCTCAGCCCACAGTTTGGGCTTTTACTTACTGAGTTAGTGTACTCACGTTACCCCATACACCTTGTGTGCAAATTCAGGTATCTCAGGTTTTGATAGTGCCAGCTGACCTTTGTTGTGGTTAATCTTCGGAGATAACGAGGTAGCTGTTTGGTGATCGCAGACCCGCCTTTCTCCTTCCCTATCTTCCTTTATGTATTTTGTTAGTTATTTCTCAGACAATTGTTTGTCTTGACTTATTTTGGCATAGTTGTAGTATGACTCATGACTCTGTGACACCGGATTTTGGGAATTCTCTCTGTTTACAGTATTTTGAATTTGTTTTATCCTTTATTTCGGTCTCTCTGATGGAAAAAGGTCAATGTTTTAAATATTTTTATGAAAGAAGACGATTTGGTTAAGATTGTAGGCTTGCCTAGTTCCACGATAGGCGCCATCACAACCGAGTTGGGTTTTTGGGTTGTGACAACTATGTATTGGTAAAAAAGAGCTTCACATGTATAATAAGACTTGATGACTCAGCCTGTTACGTGGAGCAATGAAAACATGACAACTGGACAGGCTCCTATAAAAGAGGTACGGACCAATGAGGCACATCACAATATACCTACAGGGTAATCAGCTACGGGAAACTCAACCTGATTGAAGCAAGGAAGAGACACGGTCAGAATGAATCCGGACAGAGCTACGGAAAGATTCAAAGATCTTCAATTAATGATCCACACGTTACACAACCTTCACGCAACAGTTACGGTTATTCTATGTAACGTTACATTAATGTAATAATTAGTCATTAATGAGCGATCATTGCAAGAGGTAGACGTTATATTAAGGAATTCCCTATATAAGGGAATAAAATATAACTTGTAAAGGGCATCCGCACTGCGAACATAATACACTTTACTTTTCCGTGCATCTTATTATTGTCTATTTACTTACCCATTCGTAATTATCATTATTTCCTTTATTATCATAAGCTCGTGTTCATCCTAAAAATAGCTTTGGTCAAAGGATCTAATTTTTTGGTTAAATAAGCTGCATTTTATATTCTATAGCAAAATAAGTATTTATGGTATATATTATCATTGAGGCATGAAATACACTATGTTTTTCCTCTCTCTTAGACAACCGGACATACCTATTTTTAAGGTGATTGTCGTTATTGTATTCATGAATACATGTGAATACATGTGCATACAGCTGGACTGTCCTAATTTTAAGCGCTTTTTACCGCTGCATTCATGAATACATCAGTGCGAATACATGTGAATACATGCGCGTACAGCTGGATTGCCTTGATTTTAGGCGTTTTTGCTGCTATATTCATGAATACAGCAGCGCGAATACCCTACCGTAACAACTAAATAGTAACTATAGAAAATAATTATGTATATGATAGTAATAGAAAGTTAATAGTCACTAAACAATAGTAATTTCTGAAAAATCCTCTAAAAATACTTGCTTTCCTACCCCTGCGAACCAAACGACCACTGAAAGTAATTTGTCATTCCATTTTTGTTTTCAATAGTTGGGCAGAAGATGTCCAACTAGGTATTTGGGTAGATCACAGCCCGATATTTTTTGGACTTGCTAATAAGAGGCATCCATGTCAGAATGGGCTTGCTCTCTTTTCCTAAAGGAATTTTTATATTCTTATACCATATATGAAACCTTATCACCCTCCATGTTTAATATTTGATTTAATTATACTTAGTATACCAAATTATCAAATTTATACCATAATTAATTTAGGAGTATAATTAATGGGCAGTTTTTTACTCCTTAATTAAAGGGGTATAATTAATGGGCAGATTTTTACTCCTTAATTAAAGATGTTCATATATCTCACGTTTCTCTCTCCCCATCATTCGTAACCAGCCGTTTTCCCCTCCCCTTTCTTCCTCTTCTCCCTTCCTTCTTCTTCAAATTGTAGAATTCAGACCTTCGAGATTCAACAAGTCGAAATTGCTACATTCTGTTCTTCATCGTTTTCAGAAATCGGCGATCATATATATGTTCTTCATCTTTTCTTCTCTCAAATCCACCATTGACAGCCATTAAAAAGCTTGAAAGCTTGAATTCAAATTTGAGTTTTCAAAAATCCTTATTTGTTTGGATTGGGTGTTGTTAAAAATAATCGGGAATATGGTTTGAAGTTTATATCTCAATTTTGAGGGTTTTTGGTGAAGATGGGACTTGGTTTTGATTGATTTTCGGATTGAATCAAGAAGAAGAAGAAGAAGAAGAAGAAGACATATTACAGAAATTGTAGATAAATTGTAGTTAAATTGTAGTTAAATTGTAGATTGTGTCCAGAATGTAGTTAATGTATAGTTTTTTTGTAGACAAATTGTATTCTAAACATCATAATAACTACATTTAATATAACTACAAAATTTTCTATTCATCTACAAAAATTCTACAAAAAAACTAAAAATAAACTACAAAGTCAAACAGATCTCAATATCGTATCACCCAATTTTTATTCGATTGTAGTTTAATTGAGATTTTCAACATAATTGCGTTTTTTGCAGAAGATTTGTAGAAGTTTTAGTCATTTTTAATTTGTGAAAACAAAAAACAAAGCATCTACAATCAAAATACAAATAATCTACAATTTATCTACAAAATATCTACAAAATATCTACAAACTGGGTACATTGAATAGAAAGAGACGAAAATTAATACAGCGTGATTTGCGTTTGAAAATTTCTGAAAGAATCTTTAATTCCCCAATATTAGCGCACCTAAATAAGGAATTTTAATACTACAATGATTCCTTATTTAATGAAATATCTGAAAAAATATTTACTTCCTTAATTTTAGCGCCTAAATAGGAAGATTATAGCTACTAAGATTCTGTATTTAATGCATTGTATTTTTTTCGTAAAAACTATTAACAAGGCGGGTAATTTCCAAATCATTAACATATTTAGTAATATAGTTTCCTATATGGTATAGGAACGAAAAAATCTCTTTCCTAAACGAGGATCCTACCCCAAGAAAATCATAATCTTAAATTATCAATTTCGATTTCGAGCCCCGCATGTTTTTTTGTCCTCTTTTCTTTTTCATTTGTTTTGTTTATCAATCACGCAAATAACTTGTAAGGTTAAAGTTTGTCATGAATGTTCAACAATGGGTTTTATTTTTCACCATTTGCTTGGATGAAGTCTAAGATATTTGTTATCCCATGAATAACATATAATACGATAGTACTTTATCATGTTGATGCTTGTAATAGGAAACACTATAGTGAACAATATAATTTGATGATTAGTTCAATAAAATTTTGTCATCCCTAATAATTGTTAGTTAAAATAATATAAAATCGTGATCCCCGTGGATATCAATAAGTAATTATAGTTGTCAAAAATTTGTGTGTTTAATTTGTTGTTGCAAATTGATACTAATAAAGTGATGGTGGAGGCAAACAATCGTTCCAGAGAGAGATAGAGGGGAGACGAAACATGACTTTGCCTGATCATCATCCAGGTCTTCAATGGAAAATTATTATTTGCACCAAATCAAATAATTAATCACAACAATTACAAATTAATAATTTGAATACGTGGCACTTAAACCATAGTGACACGATTATTTTGTTTCTAGTAAATTCGTGGAAGTAAGTTTGTTCCTTTTGACGTGGACGATTTGCTAATAACAATGTCACGGTTAAGTTCTTTCTAACCGTTGACAGAGAAAAGAAAAGCTCTTAACCCTTATCGGGTCACATCATGTTGACCTTAGCTGTGTTAAGGCTGTTTAAAATCGAACCGAAATCGTTAATCAACTCGAGCCGACGATTATTGATTTATTAGTATCGCATTATTAGGGTAATAGACGGTGAACGGATTGAGATTTTATAATTAACGGCTTAACGGTTTGGAGCGGATTACTCAATTTTCTTTTCGGATAAACCGTTAACTTACTAAGAATTTTTATATTTACACTTTCCTATGGATCTTAAAGTAGCAAAAACTCCTAAACTCGATGTCCATTCCAATTCCCATCCGAATTTTCAATTCCATCCAACTCATAAGTTCTATTAGGAAGCGTACATGAAGTGGGTCAACAAAACCACCCATAAAAAAGAATTAATTCCAATATTATACCAAATTTTTTTATTTAACCAATAAACCGCCCGATAATCGTTAATCCGGTACTGATCCGTCCGTTATCATATTGAATGGCTAGCGGATCATTGTATTTATAATCCGATAACCGATAAGTCAAACCGTTAAGCGTAATTATCCGTCCGATCCGTCCGTAGGCACAGCCAACTCATCTCACGGGTCACTACCACAAAGCTCATTTTAAAATAGTTTATCTCTCAATAATTCACCAAATTGCTAAATTTTGGGTGGTTATACACTCGAATTAATATATAGTGAGAGAGATAATTATAATATGATATCTGAACTTCAGAATGAGAGCATAGTCTTGTCTTAACCAACAGGCTAAAGCTTTATACCACAAAATTTATGACTTGTGTCATGCAAGGGGATCCTGGGGCAAATTGGTTGCAACATTTTGATTAGAAAGATTAGACTACTAATTATGCAAAAGGACATGTGCGCCTTCATCATTTGTTGGACCCATACATATAATTATTTTATTTTATTTTAAGAAAGAGTAGATCGCCGACCCATTATCAATCATTACAATCCATTAGTAGTACTCCGTCCATTTCAATTTATGTGAACCTATTTAATTAGGCACGGAATTTTAGAAAAATGAAATTTTTTTGAAATTTTTGGTCATAAACAAGTCAAAAAGGGTCTGAAGTATTTGTGTGGTTATAAAAGCTTCTCATTAAGGGTATAATTATAAATTTAACCAAAATTATTTCCAAATTTAGAAAGGGATAATTCATTTTGGAACGGACCAAAAAGAAATAGGTTTACGTAAACTGAAACGGAGAGAGTAGTACATAACAAATGAGCAACTTTTTAATCAATTAAACAATAATGATCTTAATAGTGGTTCTCCAAAAATGAAAGACATAAGACTGATGCATAACGCTACAGGTTTTACATATTCATGTCAAAATCTATGGCAGTGGCATTTATTCTTAAAGTGACTTGTTTAAATCCACAAACTGCACTACTTAAATGAGTGAAAATAGTCACTACAATAACAACTTAAGTGGCTATATGAGATATCTGGCCAAGTTTAACAAGGTAAGAGTTCAATACATAATAGTCATCATATATATATAAGAAACAAGAACGCTTACCATTTACAGACAAATCCTGGTGATCTCCCTCTTTTCTCAAATCAACCAGTAGATCTAAGTTTCCTTTTTGGCAATTTGTGGATACAAATGATTCCATATTCTAAACCAATCTAGCCAGCGGAAGCAAAACTGTGGTCAGCCTTATGTCCCAACCCCACAGGAGGTCAAGGAGTGTTGCTTTGCTGGCAAGAACCAACTAATGACAACATTGAAGAGTAGGGCACACTTCAACAGCACTCCAGATGAGACAGACACACTCAAGCCACAAAGAGGAAAAGAAGAACTCTGCCAATATCTGTTACTCTACTACATACAATACTTTTCACCAATTCAATGTTGTTCCTTCTCTTCATTGTGGTAAAAACCTATACAACAACAATAACATACTGGGAGGGTAGTGTGTACGCAGACCTTACCTCTAACTTGTGGTAAAAACCTATAATCAGATTAAATCATTTAATATTGTATGTGATGTTGAAAGAAAGAAATAATGCACTCCTCCTATGAGTTGGTGGTATGGTCGGGAGCTACATTGATGGTATGGCGCTCAAAATCCTTGATAGTTTGGGCGAGCTTCTTCATGTTGTCATCGTATACATATGGTCGCTTATCGAACCAGGTAATGTTATGCTTAGAAGACAAGGATACAAACTCGCGACAGAGCTCCTCGTGTACAGTGATGGAGTTGTGATAATGATAGTAGCGGATCTTGGTTTCTGTCTGGTGCAACGTCCCCCCTGTTACATTTTCAGACATGTGTACACCTGTTGCATATGCATTCTTTGCCTGAATGGCATACTTCCGATCTCTTCTAATGTTAGTTCTTGAGTCCCTAAACAGTAACTTCTCGAAGCCCCATTGCCTGAAACAACCACCATACATGAGAAAAGGAAAGAAAAACCAACACAGGGTTATCAAATAGAGGTTATGTATGAACACAGAAATGTCTATGATTTTTAGTTTCATTGCTGACTTGATGGTCAGTCCAAGAAAGAAGTGCGACTACTTGAACAATGCTATTGACTGCATCCTTTATTTTCTAAATGCAAACACCAAATGCACTGAAGATTAACTAAGGAAAGCTTCAGATACTTGTACATTCGTCCATAATTTCAAATGGATGATCAGAAAAACTCAAGGTCCAACAAAACAGGCATTGATGGTACGAAACTAGATCAGCAACTCCTAAATTTAATAATGCCAATTAAGCACAAAAATGCCTCTTAACTAATAAACGAATAGGTATTATAAAATCAATCAAGTCTTAGTTCCTGATTAGCTCCAATGCTCTTACTTAATTTCCCAAGAGATAAAGATATGCTTGGACATCAGTTTTCAAAACATATTTCTCAAATTTATTTTGAAAAAACATAAAACATGACTTATACCCCACAAGTTCTAAAAACTATCACAAATACCCAACAGTACAATTATCAATAACATTCATTATATTATCGCAAACCATAGTCCTTAAGATAAATAAATTTGGTACAAAATTATCATTTTTATAATGAACTACACGATACACTATCATATGACCTAGAAAACGAAGCAACATCGTTACAAAATAATAAATTGTGGGCTTTTTCACAAAATACAAAAGTTTGGGGCAATTTTTATAAAATGTAAAAGTGATATTTTAGCCCAAAACTAACTATTGAGCTGATTTTGGGATTTGAAATCTGAGATTTTACGAAAATGTAGGCAAAATGTATGACCAAACACGTGTTTGCCAAATAAAACCTGAATTTATTTTGGCAAAATCTATGGCCAAACGGATCCTTAGTAACATTAGCAACATTTATTAGGATAACAAGAACAACAATGACTAAAGGCATATATATAAATGGAAAATAAGCAAACTATTAATAAGCTCAGTGATGAAGTCTACGGAATAGTACAAGTAGAGAAAGGAGAAGTTGGAACTTGTGGATATATACCTGGAATAGTCCTGAGAGGAATCGTTGAAGCAGAGCATACTGGACATGGCATTTTGCTCGATTGTGAACTGAGTATTGTTGGAGAACTCTCTTAGCACGGACTCTAGAGTGTTGCCGTCGGGAAGATAAATGTATTCGTCTACATCAAAGTAGAAGGTCCAATTGGCAGCGTGTCGGTAGCGATGGAGACAATCATTCACCACCAAAAACTGGTTGTAATAGTAGCCATCGAACTCGGACTGGTCCCTAATGTCCTGAAGCGTGACCCTGCCAGCAAGTATCCACGGCTCCAGCGCCGCCCTTACCTCCGGCGACACCCCACCGGCGTCGTGAAACACGAAATGGGAGCTGGGTCCGAAAAACCAGGCGTGATAGGCCATCCACTCCCTCATCCTTGACGCACTCACATTCCCATACAAGGACGAACCACAATACAAATACTCGTAGGGATATGGCGGGCTGAACTTGGACTCATCGTAAGACCCCGGTGCTTCCTCCAATGCTGTGATTTTCTCATATTTTTTAGGTGACTCCCCGTAGTAAGCGTAGAGAAGGAGCTTCCCTCCCTTATTATCAGCGTTAGGATTCACGGAAAATGTGCAGTTTACAACGACCACAGTGTAGACACGGCCATAGCCCCAGTCGGGGAGGATCTTAACGGCTTTGGCTTTGAGGTTCTTAGAAGCAGAGGAGGAGGCATTGCCATTGCCATTGCCATTGCTGTTGGGGATCCACTCGCATTTATACCAAGGGCGGCCAAAGACATGAAGGGGCTTGGAAGCGAGACCGACAACGGCGAAAGTGGTAGGACCGCCGCGATAGGCGCCCATCTGGACGAAGAGAGAAGCGGCATTGCCGTAGGCACGGAAGGTTCGTTTGTTAGGGTCAGAAATTGAGAGTTTAGAAGAAGAGGAAGTGGGAGTGGAAGAGGCAGGGGAATTAATGATGGTATCGTAGTAAGGCTGAAGATTCCAGATGAGCATAACAAGGGTGAAGGCGAGCAATGTGGCCATCAAAGGCCTGGTGTCGAAGCAGAAGGACATTTTCCCTGCGGAGAGAGTTGGGTCTTTAGCCATTGAAGCTGAAAACAGAGGGAAGTGAAGTGGAAGAGACAGAAAGGCAAGGGTCTAACGGGATGGTGGACCGGCACTGAATTGAGTGAGTGTGAGACTGTATTTGAGTTGTCTATGCAATCAACATTTCTGTCCACGCTTTCTTCCTCTTACCACTAGACCCTTGGATCTTTACTTTATTACCGGTTTTGCCATTTCTCTTTCTTGATCTGGAAATATTATAAACACAGGACTGGAGAGTACTTATGCAGCTGAAATTAATAGCTCTTCCTCTTGGACTTCTGCTACACTACTTCCTTCATTTTACTTCTTCACCTGCTTCTTTTCAATAGTCATTACTTCCAATAGTATATGATACTACTATATGTTATCTTCCTCAGGTGCTCCCTCAATTTCGAATATCGTGTTTGGGTTTTATTATTTGCTTTAAGAAAATATAAAAGGTACCTTTGTGTTCTTACTGTTTGACCAAAAATTATTAATCATTCATTAAACTAATTAATAAGTTATCAAGATGGGTCAATCCTAGTTAGAGTTAATTAATTTCAGATCTGAGATGGATAACATGAACAATAACGTAGTTGAGTAAAATATTAACAGTAAATATGACCGGGTGTAATAGTGTATAAAAAGATCATGCACTAAATAACATTAAATGACAATAAATATAAATAGAGGGGAAGATTCACCCAATATTGAAGAGGGTGAAGGACACGAATGTTGGCGAATATTATACACTTTCTTGGATCTGATGAAAATGACAATAGAATAGTCCACAAAAAGGTTGAATCTATGCTAAAAGTGGTTCTTTGTATTTTCTTTGAGAGTTCATCCTTTTACAAGTGTTCTTATCATATGGAATATTACATGCCTTTTTCCCCTTCTTTTTTCTATTTATAGGGGATACTCCCAAATAACCCTAAAAGTACAAACAGAGAGGATATTCGGTAGAATATTCCTTCTGAGGATCCTAATATAAAACTAGCAGTTACTTCTAGTTCTACTGCTCGACCTCGACTGGTTGCTGAGCTGTTTGACTCATGAGATTACTGGTCGACCACGACCACGCCACTCGTAATAATTTGCGAGTTGCTCTCATCGTCCTTTTCTGCACGACTTGATCGTCAATCTGATTTTGACCTATACAGTTAGTCCCTCCGCTTAGCGAGGTCGTCCTTTGGTTGACCTCGTTGAGCGGACATCGTCGGTCATGCTTGGGAAATCCAATCCCAAGTTAGGTTCATAGTGCGTACCTCGATTGGGTCGATTGACGAGTGGAGGAGAGTACCACGTTCCCTTCTCCGGTTATGCTTTTAGTGGTCGTCCGCTTCGATGTTCTGCGCTCGAGGTATTTGGTCGAGCTCGCATTCGTCGAACTCGGGTAACAGTTTGCATATCTCGTCCTGGTATATTTGTAGCCTTTGTTCCTTGATTTGGAAAGTCCCTTTGACTTGATTGACGACGAGTTGTGAGTCGCATCGTAGGACTACTCATTGTGCTCCGTACTTGAGTGCCAACGTTAACCCTGCAATCACGGCCTCATACTCGGCCTCATTGTTAGTCATATTAGGGCACCGTATGGACTGACGAATTATTTCTCCTGTTAAGACCTTGAGCACAAGTCCCAGTCCATATCTTGACGCGTTAGAGGCCCCATCAGTGTACATAATCCATAGGTTGTCTTGGGGGAAGTACTGGCGGCTTCCCTTTCGACTTGGGGAATTATTTTTGCACTGAAGTCGGTAAGTACTTGCGACTTTATCGCCATTCGCGGCTGATAGGTTATATCGTGCTCGCTCAATTCTATGGCCCATTTGACCAACCTGCCCGACAACTCTGGTTTGGGCAAGATACTCCTTAGAGGAAAGGTCGTGACCACTGAGATGGGATGACACTGGAAATAAGGTTTAAGCTTTCGAGAAGCTACGAGCAAAGCTAGGGCTTGCTTTTCGAGGTGGGGGTACCTCGTTTCAGCGTCGACCAAAGTTTTGCTAATATAGTAGATTGGAGATTGCATACCTTTATTTTCTGGACCAGGACTGCACTTACTGCAACATCAGACATGACCAGGTAGACAGGGAGTAGTTCTCCGGGTTCCGCCTTAGCAAGCAGCGGGGGCGAAGACAGGTATGCCTTTAGTTCCTTTAAGGTGTCGACGCACTCGAGATTCTATTAGAGTCTGTTATCTTTTTTGAGTACACCAAAAAATTTGTGGCACCTATCAGAGGACCGTGAGATGAATCTTGATAGGGCGGCTATATGGTCGGTTAGCTTCTGCACCTGCTTCATGTTGCTCAAGCTCTCAAGTATTCCCTATATAGCCTTGATTTGGTCGGGGTTGATCTCGATGCCTCATTGCGATACTAAGAAGCCTAGGAACTTTCCCGAGGTTACACCGAAGGCACATTTCTCGAGGTTCAATTTCATGTCGTACCGCTTGAGTATGTCGATGACTTCCCTCAAGTGGTCGATGTGGTCTTCTTTTCTTTTTGACTTGACCAACATGTCCTAATAGAATCAAAATCAATTTCAAATTTAGAAATCATGCTTATAAGGTTTAAATCAATTCAGCAATTAGAAAGTATGCCCATAGGAAATAAAAACCTATCTTTATAAGTTAAAATCAGTGTTATACTTAGAAACCATGTCTATAGGTCTGTAATTAATAAGCTCGTAGAAATCATGCCTATAAGAGCCTGTTGGTCGATTCTAAATTCATTCGCTATTGTCAATCACTTAGGCAATATATCTGTAGGACTTAATAATGATTCTTGGTTTAAAATTGTGACATATTACTGCCTGGAGTGCCCAGATTCATGCTGAATAAAATCAGTAGGCAAATGAATAGGTCTTAATAAAACTGTCTTTACACTATGTTTTTCTCACATAGATATCCTACCTATAGGATTCCAAATTAACAAAGTTTGTTGATTCAATTGCGTGCTTTTGTTGTCTACTTGTGGAGGTCAATGTGAGCCCATACTTGTTCCTTATCTGACAGTCCTATTTGATTTTGTTTGTCGCCTAGATTTCACATTTTTAAGTTACATGGGTTGGTTTAGAATTATCCCCAATAGAGGTCTTAATACCTCCATGACCATAGATAAGGGTCGGGTAGTGCACGCATAAGGAACGAGATAGAAACTGCTAGAACGCTTAGGTAACAACTTAAAGATAGTAATTGGGTAGGAAGGAGATGATACTCAGTGCGCTAATGCTATGAGTAACACCCCGACTTGAGGGAGTTACAAAGTATTGCATGGAATGATCCTATAGGTTAAAACAATGTAGGACCCCCCCCCCCCCCCCCCCC